>JABTTQ020003481.1:0-198159 GCA_016081115.2 Rehmannia glutinosa
CAATCGGTATGCTTCGTTCCAGTTACGTATTGCTAAGCTCCTGGAATACCTAATTTACTTTACCTTTTTCATATTAATTGAGTACATATCAGATATTAGTGTATGCATTGACTACATTGCGACAACATTCTGTCGTTTGATGGTACAAACTACAGAGTTCCATAAGAAACTAGAAATCAAACTGTAGGGAGGGAGGCGATAACTGGATATATTAGTCCATTACATTTGTACTAAATACCAGACGAACATCTCACCTCTGTCATTCATTCATCAAATCAAATTTCGTTTCTACGTCTTCCAATCCAACTTCATCCTTTTAAGGCATCACCATTGGCAAACAGTCGACCTGCAGAGAAATTTTCGAGTGACCTATATGCAATCTGAAAAGCTCAACTTTAGTTTGAACAAGACATGATACATCTAGACATTAATATAGTTCCATTAAAGATAGAAATTGAGAATTTGGTATTCATTCAGCCAAATTTCCAAAATTTTGTTATCAATACTCGTACTAGGAAGATAAATGACAATATTCATGTCAAAATATTGAACATTTGAGAGTTTAAACAGTTAAACTTAGGATAAAATTACATAAATTACCCTGAGGTTTAGCTTAATTAGCAAAAAGTCATGTTATCTTCCAAGTACTCCCAACATTCCCTTAGGTTGAAGGTGTAATTTGTAAAAAAGAAACAAATGCCAACGGGTATTTGTAATTTTGAAACATAATAGGGCATTTTTGCAAGTAGTCTGACCCTCTGGGTTATTTTTGTAATTAGCCCTTAAAACTTATGTCAATCATCAATAGAAAAAAACAATAGAAAAGGAAAGTGGTGAAACTTCTATAGCAAACACCCAAATGGAAACAACCCGCCTCGTCCCAAGCAAAAACCTGTACATACGATATCATCCAACAGTTGCCTACTCTTTCCATCAAACCTATCACACGATATAAGATTATCTACATGAAAAACTTGGGAAAAGAAGCACAATCTGATAGGATTCACTAACTGCGCCAGGGTATACCTATATAATAACACGGTTTCTTAGAGTGTCTCATCCACAACTTGTGAACTCCTTATGCCCCCAAAAGGCCTGGGGCCTCATTTTTCTTCTTTGTGGCAGAAAAGTACCAACCCATTTGCGTTCCGCATGTGATACATTCAGCAACTGACCATGCATAACTGCAGCCATACGAACACATACATCTCAACGAATGCAGAAATTGTTCAACTAATGAAGAAACACAGTTCAATCACTTGAAACCACAGCACACGAAACAATAACAGGATAATCTGTATTAACCATACAGTATGTTTTTGCACTGTCAGGGCATGGAGATGAAAGGAAACGAGTCTAAAAAGTAAGATACAACATGAATTGATCAGCAGCAATGAAATATTTCATCCCATTTGTGTTCCTGGCTTGCCTTTAAACTGATCTTGCTTATAAGAATTTCTTCAGTTATTAATTAAAATTCAAATCAAGCATTCATAACATATTATCTTCGAAAGTGAAAGAAAGTTTTACAGCCTCTGATGTGATAAGTACTACCAATGCATTGCAGAACACTACTTCTGGGAAAACAATGTACAAAGGGTTTGTGGTTTTAAAATCTGTAGACAATCTAAAAGAGAACAAAAAGGGGAACAGAGATAAAGGACTATACGGACTATACTGAAAGCTTTAAGATCTTTTTCCCGTGAATGACAACAAGACGACTATCCAGGAAACCTCCTTTTCAGAAAAAGAAAATAAATATATTTATATATATATAACGACTATTAAAACATGCTTATCAAATATAACTCTTTAACACCCAAATGAACTTTCATGCAATGGATCACCTGAGCAAACATGGGATTATAGTCCTTAAAACCCCACAAAGAAATGAGAAAATTGGCAACCCATTTGTACACATTTCATATGCTTTTTATCACCAATAAAGAAACAATGACATTTGAAATTAATGATAAAGGACAAAAGTTGCATTCCCTCCCACAGAAAAAGAAATTTGAACTAAGCAATCGAGATCACAAAACCACTTCTTTTGTGTTTCGATAGTGATTACCTCACCTGACATGTTGATGAAATAGTTTGTCAATGCAAGCATATTATTTTGGCAGCTTCAAAGAAAACTAGCAGACCTGCTCTTTAAAACAGGTGACATCTCAAGTGCAAAAGTAAATGGAATTTTACCGGGAAACCAGCTGAATTCTTTCACTGGAGGCCCTATCACTGCTATTTCATCTGTTTTCATGAGAGTCATCACCTCGTGCACAACCATGTGGATTAGCATAAGCACCAAGTGACCATCACTGACGACATCACTAACATGTCACTTCTCTTTGCAATGAGAGTCTGTGAGGAACAGGAAGTAAACATAATGTTATTACCATCTAAACAACTAAAATACACAAATACAACACAACTATTAACAGACTCCCCAGGACCTCATCTATGTTTGCATGTTCCTAGTTGAATTGGCACACAGTTCTATAAAGAGTCAAGGAGTTTAAAAGAGGAATTTATATGCATCTACATACATCGTACACAATCTTAATAGCACCATTATGTGCTTAAAATAAAATGCACCATAAGTAAAGACGCTCCTAAAACTAACTATGTTGCAGGTGCAAAAATAAATAACAAATAAGAAAAATAAAATAATTAATAATAAAAATCATAAAAAGTTATGGCATGCTATATTACCTGACAAGTTTTACAACGTCAATTTATCAAAACCTTCAAGCAACTCAATTTCCCTGCGCAATCTATAAGATGTTCCATCAATTTCAAGAGTTCTTGCCTTGCCGATTCAGATATCGGAATTTACTAGCAATATGAAATGAAAGAAGATCTGGTTTCATCACAAGGCTGTCCATGTTTGGTGCTTTAACAACCTGTTTCCACCTATCTGCAACATTAAAATCAAGAACATGTTTACTTAATTTGGTGTTTTCATTTATTCAATTTGATCTTTACAGATCCTTTCTAACCAATCAAAAAAGTAAACGTCACATGGAATAGTATGTAAATGGAAATTTTGAAAATATCAAAATATTTTACTCCTTCCATTCCCCATTGCTGTTGCATAAACATGATAATTACATGCAAAAAACAATGTTCCAGACTTGCACCGTGAAGACTGTTCCAGATATGAATAATAAACATGAAGAGAGCTGGTAATACATTGACGAGAAAAATAAAAAAAAGGCACTATACCTGCTACCTTCCTTGCAGAGTGAATATGAATCATACATGCGGTAGACCCAACTGGGCCAGAAGGCTCTTGAACATCACGAAGCTGCGCTAAAGAGTACTTTCCCATCCTACCTTGTTAGGAGGTTGTCCATATGAGAAGGGCCTCTTCCCAACTCTAAGACTGTCATCAACATTCTGTTTGTTGTATTCTAAAATGCATTGACCTTGTATAGTTGTCCAATGGAGATCTTTCTGGTTGCAACTCGAGATGTCGCTCAGATTTTTCATCATCACTACTTATTGACTCATCATATACATCAGAACTATGACCAGAGACAAGAGCATAATGATGCAGCCTTCTTTCTGTTGATGAAAGTTCACTTTCAAAACTTCCCTCAGACATCGCGTCAGAATCATTTCCTTCCTCAGAGATGTGTGAGTACGCTTAGAACCATTTGAAGGTGTCACTTGCAAGAGACTACTAGCTTGAGTGTTTCTTAGTGGAGCCAGTTTACCAACAGCTTCTCGTGTGGCATTCTTAGTGGCACATCTTCTTGAATGATATGAACCTCTCCACATAGCTATTTGGAAGCAGCAAGCGCAATACTAAGTTAATGGCAAGAGACAAACAAGAAAGCTTGATCTTATTTCTTATAATACTTACTGATCCTTCTACATCAATCCATCGGCGCTTCAGACGAAAAAAACGCTGCTGTCCCTGGGCAACAATATTTAAAGAACCATCTTCCAGCCTCCGATACTGTCAATCTGTCGTTAAGAGAGAGAGATAAATTATTTACATAACACAATCAGGGAATAAAACTACAGCTCAAAATCTCGGACTCTTATTCACAAGTGATATAAGTAAATTGTCTGTCCATGTGTGTGAATGCGACCAACATACTAAATAGAGACTCTCTCTTTATTAGAACAGTTACAGCACATAACTAAAAGAGCAGGCTTAAAAATAGGAAAGATCAGTACAAGGAGAGGAAAACTGAAATCTGAAATGCCACTTTACCAGAATCTAAAGTATTCAGGAAAATTCCATACACAGAAACAAAAATATTATTAACTACTAATCCTTACTGAAGAAGTTTCATGGTTAGAGATGGTAGTGGGCTTGCGTAAAACTCTTAGCCACACCAAACCTTGACCCACATAGAGCAGGTTTGGGTTAACCAATGAGTTGTGGGGCAGATTATGGCATTTGGTTTTAGAAAGCTGGAAGGATAGGGGTGGGTTGCAGGTTTTGCTCATCCCACTCAAACCAGCCAAAGGCATGTAAAGCTAAAGTTTAAGATTATTGATGACTTTAGTGGCGTCAATGTAAATTATTATTTACTTTTACTCAAGTACTTTAACTGCTAGATTGGCTAATCAGTTAGACCGATTTTTGTTTCCCGGGCCTCAGGCCTCTAGTGAGTTACAGATAGAGTTCGAAAGGGTCAAATCTTTGATGATTCCATCATCTATGATTGACTACCTATCAGATTTAACTTTGGGGCACACAAGTTTGGGATAGAAACAACTCAGAAGCTGCATTTTCTGAAGATAACCAAAATTGTCGTAAGGAAAGTGGAACGCCACTGCCTATAAAGTTCTAACAATTTGCATGATGTCAATGACTTCACAATAAATTAAATTTAACCAATCAACAGAAATACAAAGTTCACAAAGAGGCACCTAAAAGAAAAGTTTAGCTTTGTACCTCAGCAGTAGTGCCAGTTGTTGAAAACCTTATTCTGCCATTGTGGGAATCCCTGTAAACACGAACCTGAAAAGCACAGCCAACACGAGGACAAAAAAGTATAAATAACAGAAAAGAGATTAGATTTTAGTAAGGACTATAAACTGTACATACCACACCAATTGTATAAGGAGCATCAACTTGTCTCATTGCTCTCTCAACACCAGCTATAAAATTAGGAAAAACCACTCTAAGAGGAAGTGTTGCCTCAGGGAATAAAACAACTCCTGTAAGAAACAAGGTGAAAACAATATAATTCAGAAACCAAATAGTATACACTTATTAGTTGTGCTTATTAGCATGGCATGCTCACAGGCAAATTATGCGTGGACATGGAATTCACTTACATTACACAATACTAGTCGATTGTTTCATTTTTCCTCGGCCTAGGATATGTAGAAGAAAAATTCATATAACTTATTCCATAACTCTTTGATTAGCAAATTGATGACTATTTCACATTTTTTTAAGGGCAGTAGCCATCCCCTTCATTCATTACTCTTCTTCATGTGCAAAATAAAATAGAAGTTAACTGCCTTCAGTCGAGGTAGTCATACAGGATGTATACATGAGTTTTAAGTTATATGAAACTTTTCAAAAGTACGGAGGGGGATTTCATTTCTGCTATTAAAAAAAAAGACGACATGCAAATGTTCCATATGCCTTGAAAGAGAAAGCTGTCAGATACTATGTCATTTCGAGGGGAATTATGAAGAATGAAAACCAATAAGAAATTATGAAGCGATGAAAGTTTCTTGAATGCTTTGAACATTAAAATAGAAAGCTGATCAACATAATAACAGAATACTAGTAATGAGACTGTTTGTGTTGGCTCTAAGCCAAGTACCTTCCAGATAAAACAGAGGAAGAGTCAAGACAGCACCACCATCCAAAAATGCCAGCCTATTGTGAGTGTCTTCAACATCTGATATGCAAGTATGATTGATGAGTGATTCAGCATCTCATATTTCTTTCAAATGAAAATCTTTAAAAAGAACTAAAAATAACAAAAATTAAAAAAGAAATTTCGCAAACAGTTGCTTACCTCCAAGATATGAATGCAAGGCAACTAAGGAGGTGTCATATGCATATTCACCAGATGCAGAAACTCCTGCCGAACCACGATAACTACGAAAGCCCAACAAAACAATCAAAATTTAGTTAATCGAAAATAACAAAATATATATATATCACAACATTGTCACGAGAAACTGCATTGGTGAATTGATTCTGCCATGTTGACAAACAAATTGCCACAACAAACATTTTTCTTTCTTATAAAAAGCCAATATCATGACAGGTTGGACCCTGAATAACAAAATGATTGATTGACAAATCAAGTATTGATCAGACCTAAGGTTGACATGACAATTATTAGCTTTTTAAAAGGATCTACAATAAGAATTGATAAAAATCTCATTTGAGTTGTTAACAGACAAATAATAAACCATATAAACTATTGACTATGATGTGTCCCAATTTGCTCGTTTTCTAAATAAAGCATAGTTTGCATAGTTATCAAGATGATAAACACATGCACACACAAGCAATACGGATTGCCCACTACACATTCATTTTCTGAGTACCTACACATTTGCATGCATACATGCATAAACAACACATCTAAACAATTTGTAGGGCTTAATATTTACATTGAGTATTTCCGTCTTAAATGGATTCCTGAAATTGAACAGGTTCAAATAAAACTAACAACATTTTCGGATTTCAGAAACCCTAAATCCAATATGAACAACCTTTTTTCTTTGCCAGAAAACACCCAATCAGCAAACAATAAATTCAACTCAATTACATTACTCATGCCCCAATTCTTCGAACTGGAGAAAACCGACAAGACAAATAAATTGACGAAAATTACAAACACAAAACAAAAAACTGAAAACTAATCGAACACTTACTCATCACCATCCGACGATTCCTCGTCGTCTACTTCTTCGACTTCTAATTCCTCAGATTCGAGCTCCATAATATGCTCAATCTGCAACCTTTCACTCTCCGGAATCCCGTCGTCTTCCATTTGATTATCCTTCCCCCTAATCACGATTTTTCAGGTGAATTTGTAATTTATGCGCCCAGTATTTAGAGCGAAAGTGCGGGAAATGCAGTGTGCTGCCGCTGTGCAGAGTGGTGATTTTCGCACCGATAATTAATAACGTTTCTTCCAGTACTTGCCAGCAGGGAAAGTAAACGTGTCCAATATATTTGTCACGTCATATGAATTTATTTATTTACCCTTTATTTCTTCTTTCTTCTTTTTTATTTTTTTCCTATCATAAATAAACCCTTTTTTATAGTGATGAGAGAACGCACTTATATGGGATAATATTCGGATCGATTGTCCTAAAAGCGAATCTTTTTATTGATTTAAGATTCGACCAGATATCGACATTCAATTCGAAAAATAGAATATAAATCCAAATAAGAATATTTATTCTCGATTCGTATATTATGCGAATACGAATATGAATATCATTATATTCGATTCGAGTATTCAAATAATATTTGAATAATATTATATATATATATATTATATTTACGTAAAATAGATTAATATATAACAAACCATATATTTACTTATAAAAACTAGTAATCCCATATACAAAGAAGCCCAAATATAATTTAAGTAATTACAAGTAAAAGAAAGGAATAGAAAAATAGGTGATCAATCATCTTAAGAGATCATAGGTCAAAAATATTTAGATTTAAATTATTGTTGCAATCTTATTAGATATTGTTGAAAAGGAAAAAAACATAGGTTAGATTTCGAATAGTAATATTCAATTGATTCAGATACATTCGTATATATTATCAAATAATAATAAGAATTGATTTTTGTATTCGAGCATTAAAAGAATACAAATAAGAATATTCTCCTCAATTAGTCAAATAAGAATAGAATATCTTAATATTCGATCGATTCAATTCGTTTACACCCTAACGTAACAACACAATCTTCTATAATCAAGTACAAAGTTGACCGATAAATCAATTTTATTGTTAATAAGTGGTTTAATTAGTTAACTGATTCAACTATAATCTAACTATTATATAATAAAAATTAATTGTCATCTTTTATTAAAATGTATATAATTACTACATACTAGATTTATTACTATATAGTAAATTTTAAATGTCAAAACCATGAATAGCCAATTGAATAATATGTGTAACAAGACCTAAATCTCTAATAATGACATGAATAACCAAATTTAATGTTTTAATATTAGGGATGGTAGTGGGGTGGGGAATCCATGTTTCCCGATGGGATTCGGTCCAAACGGGGTGGGAATTCCCCGAAATTTCCCCTGTGGGGACAGGGGATGGAGAATATTTATTTCCGTCGGCGGGGATGAGGATTGTATTCCCCTCCAGGGGGACCCGATATATATAATTATATAATAATACTTTTAATATATTACAAACATGAGCATGTTATATAGTAAAATTACAAAATCCTTAATTCATTTCATATTTTTTGTATACATAGTGTTTTACTAATTTTTTTATATCATTTACATGTTTTTTAAATATTTAAAATAATTAAAAATATTATTTTTCTTTAAAAAATAAAATAAATTGTGGGGGTGGAGATCCCAGGCGGGGATGGGGATGGGGATGGGGAGTGTTTTCTCCCATTTGTCTAACGAATCCTCGCATTGCGAGGGACGGGGATGGGGAAAAAAATATAGGTTGACCAAATTTAACTAGAAATTAAACTAAAATTTAATAGTATAACAACATTTAAAAAACGTAATTAATATATTTTTTCAATAACTTGGGAGTAGTTGTTGGAGCCTGGAGGGGATGTGATAAAGCTTACTAAAATTGAAAGACTCCAAGTTCGAATCAATTATCAACAATCTTACAAAAAGTGGACGATACCATTTTAGTTACAAACTCGTGACAATGTAATCTATACCTTGGGCAAATGAATTTATCATATATAATTTTCAAAACTATTTTTTGGTGAATGATAAATTAATACGCACATAGTAAACAATTTATATATGAAATATTTTGAAAGAGAAAGGTCATCTTACTATGCAATGCACGATAAATTTTCATCAATTTTAAGATTATATTAGCTTAATAAGAGTTTAGCTTAGACGAGTTTTAATTGAACAAATTAAAAAATCAAATTTGAAAATTCGATATGTTTTGCATTAATCAAGATACTTCATGGATACATTTACACATGGAAATAGATAGAATTTATTCTAATGTTCATTTTTCTGTATTTTTTTGTATGTCTACGTAAGTTATCACATTTCAGATTTGAGTACTTGTGAAATTTTAGTTTTTTTTTATGCTTGAAACATTATTTTTTCAATTGTACTTAGTACATATGTTATTTTCAATAATATAAAAATAAATAATTTTATATGTATTTTTATATCGTACCCATATCCTTAAAATTTCAAAATATATTGTATTCATATACTTATGTCGTATCATATCCGTGTCCTGTATTCGTATCAGTGCTTCATAGGTACAACCCAATTCAGTTAAAGCTTGAAATGATAACGGGGCCGGGTCAGGCCCCTTCAGAAAAAAAGCATACATTGAAGCCCATATTTCCGGCCTGCGGACCTGAGCTGGCACCTTAACCGGACGAAGATAAAGGGCCATCAGTCCGGGTCAACACGTTGGATCCGGATCCATTTACAAAACCAGAGTTTTCAAACCGAGAAAGGAGCAGCAGCAGCAGCAATGGGGCGCTCAATACTCTCTCACTTCCTAATCCTCTCCAGCGCTTCTCCTCGCTCCATCTCCACATTGTACTCTTTCCTGTTTTTGCCATCAGCTTCAAATTCTCCCTGTACATTGGTTGTAAATCCTTTCATTCATTTATTTGTTTCTTTGATTTAAACAGGCCATGCGGTGTTCATCTGAGCAAATGCTTGAGCAGAACCGGTTTAATGCACCCGCGTCGGCATCTACGAGCTGGCGAAAACTTCCGGTGTCTTTGCAGCGTCTCAGTTTCCGAACCTTCGACTTCTGATACCTCATCTAGCTCCGTAAAGTATTAATTTATCGATTTTCCATTTTTTTAATTATAGCCTCCGTGTATTCGTTTGAGGAATTTCAACTTGCGGTTGTATAATTTTTAGTATAAAGGAATTGAAGCCTTAGAATTAGAGTTGCTTCATTTGATATTGGGGTATCCTGGTTCATCTATTTTAAATATGGATCCAAACCTAGTATTATCTCTGTTAGAGCTGTGTTACACTCTTTCAGCACTGTGCATCGTATGTTTATTTATTTTTCCATTATAAGAGGTCCAAATTTTTATGACGGAATCTGCTGAGAGTTCTGCTGGATGATATTGTAGTTATCGTGTTGTATGGAACTCCGCAGAGACTGATTGGTGTCTTTCTGGCTTAATGGTTTTAGAACTTTTCAGATGTTCATGGAAATTCTACGGAGTCTTGTTAATTGCTTAAGAAAAATTTGTAGTTCAGTTGCCTGCTTATGTGGTGCTTCTGAAATCTTGTATGAATTGAAAATGTGATTGTTAATCTGATGCTTTAAGTTAAATTTCCCTCAACCAGTATCTGCAGTCATTTTGATGTGCCGTGAATTGACGTCGCATTATTGAGTAAAATTACCACTATCAGGATTGTTAAGTTCTCTTCAGTATCCTGGCTATGGAAGTTACTGAGGCCATGTAATGTCACCTTAGGTGTAACTATAATCTCCCCTCACCCCATTGTTGCAGTAGTATCTCTATATGTCCGAATGTGATGCCATGCTTTATTTGTGAGTACAGAAATTGCCTCCAGAAAACTAAATCATATTTTTCATCTCCTTGTGTTAATTTATGGAGGTAGGTAAGATTTATGAACGTTCAATTGCTAATAGTTAGCAAGTATAACAGCACATGCATGGCTATATGCCAGGGGCTTTTCTATTTTTGTAAGTAATAGTATATGTCAGAATCCATGGTTGTATGATTGCCTCAACAAAAGGAATACATTTAACAGAATGTCGAAATCAAATTATTGCATTGATTTACAATTGCAGTAAAATTATTTCATATGCCCTGACCAGATATTTGTTTATTATTTTATAGGAAAAGAATAGTTTCGGGGTGTCCAGCCCACAGGATCCATACATCTCGGCAATTATCTTGGTGCCATAAAAAATTGGATTGACTTGCAGGTTTGTTCTCAAATATTATGCACAATATTTAGTCAAAAGATGGTTCAAGTCTTGGATGAGTTATATGTGTGCCCCAACATTGCATTTGAGCCAGTTCTATTTGATATAGAGGAATTGGGTCTTAACTCCGTGAGTTTTAGCAGTCTTGGGTGGGAAGGGAGGAGGAGAGAAATTTTGCCGCTCTCACATTGTTCTTGTCAGCACCTGACAGGTTTCCCATATTTCCTCCAGACAGTAAATGTGCCCCTAGTTAAAATTATTTGGTTGTTATATTTAAAGAGAGAAACAAAAAGAATTGGTAGGGCATGTTATAATCCTACTAAAGTGCCATAGGTCAGCAAACCCACTGCATAAGTGCGGGTAAGTATGCATGCTCGTCGTGGGGTTATACATACACAATGCATGGAGCACATACCGAGCTGATTAGATCTGACATATTGAATGGGTAACATCTGCTCAAGTATGCTTGGTTACACGACTACCACATTCCTGGTTTTAAAGTACGATTTTTCTGCCAGATTTCTGATCTTAAAGTGTAATTTGGGTTCAATTCTGGCCCGTCATGGCTGTTGTTTCACCTCATACTTTCTCCTTGCAGAATACATATGAGACACTCTTTTTCATTGTGGACCTTCACGCGGTATGATCTAATTTCAGACTTATATTCTCTGCTATTGCATTCTTTTCTATTTTCTTGGATTGATATCCAACATAATTCTTTAAAATCTGAACGTTTAGAATAACTAGTTCTTAAAGTTTGATAAACTTGCAAGATAGATTTGGCCAGATTCTGCATAATAGAACCGTTGCATTTTCCAACATGATTTTAATGTAATATTTCTATCTTTTTTAGACATAAATCAATTTAAAACTATGCTCTCATATTAGTTCAAGTAAGAATGTAATGCTTGTAAAGTTCTGACAGTTCAAGAAGGATAAACTTGTGGTGGATTTAATATTAGATTAAAAGGCGTAATTGTCTACTGAATCAGCATACCCAGTAAACTATACATTGATCTAACTTATCACTTGTTATTTTTAAATTAAATCTCGCTTGCTTGTTTCCTGTAGATAACGTTGCCATATGATACACAACAATTATCAAAAGCAACAAAAGATACTGCAGCTCTTTATTTGGCATGTGGTGTGGATACTTCCAAGGTCTACTCATTAATTGTGTTCTTTTAGATTATCTGTTTTGGCTGGTTATTCTCTTCAAGATTCCTCTGTGTGGCTCTGTGTCTAATTTCCAACCACAGGCCTCAGTTTTTGTGCAGTCTCATGTCCGTGCCCATGTAGAACTGATGTGGCTGCTGAGTTCTGCCACCCCAATTGGTTGGCTCAATAGGATGATACAATTTAAAGAGAAATCACGAAAGGCGGTGAGTTTTATGTATGTGCAGCTTCAGGAATGTATTTTATATCATGTTTACCTTCTCATGTAACCCAAGAAGCACATTGACACCTATTTTTGAATTTCTACAATGAACATATTAAGGTAACTTAATGCCTCGGGTAGAATAGCATTCACCAAAACTGATATTTATTATACATGAGTGAGTGGTAGGGTGGGGTGGGACACTCTCTAGTCTTCTTTTGTTCTCTTCAGGAACATTTCTGGAATTGTTGGCCAGATGTATCAGCCCTACGTGGTTTATTGTTCATATGATTTAACCAGTCTTTTAACATGATCTTACTCTTGATGGTAATGCTCCTGTTCTATTAAATAAAATTCCAATGGCATTGCTGGAGTCAACTTATGTTGGAGAGAGGGGATTGTTGAACTGTCGTTGTAGAAAGTACACATCTGTTAAGGAACCAAAGAGATTAAAATAGGGAAAGAGACAACTGGCACACCATACTCTGGAAGCATTCTTGACATACCTGGTGAGTCAGAGCATATTGTCACAGAATCATGACTTTTTCCATCGCAGCAAATTCTGGATTGCTGTTTTCTCCCAACTTTAACTTGCCAATATAAGTCCATAGGTTAAATAATGGTCCAGAACAATCTCTATGATCAAAGTGAGAGTCCTCTTTTGCATGTTTTGTTCTATAAGGAAAGTTGGATTAAATGCAGCTGATTGCTGTTCTCTTATTACAGGTGGAACTTAATTGTTCTTTCACCTGCATTTTTCTGATGTTTAGCCACTAATTTCACAATAAGATATGCTGATATAATACTTTAAATTCGGTGCCATCAGTTTACTTCACGCTCTTATAAGCTACTATATTGTTGTGTTATAATATGTAGTGGAATCTCTTATCTTCAAATCATTCTCCGTGAAGAAAGAATTACATTCTTAGCAGTTCTGTATTAAAATCCTAGCAAATGTATTCCTGTTATCATTATGATTACTTGTTTTCTTGCAGGGGGATGAAAATGTTGGGGTTGCACTTCTAACCTATCCAGTGCTGATGGCTTCTGATATCCTCTTGTATCAAGTATTTCTTTCTTCTTTCTTTAGTTTGTATTTTATTTTTATTTCTAAATTTTAATTTTTGCAGAACTGCCAAGTAATATGCTTTTTATAAGAACTTAATATGAGTCCCTGTTGAATTTTTCAACTATATGTATAGTTGGTTTGGAAGAGGAGCAAGTCTTTCAATTTGTTTGTTAGATTATCTGGTTAAGACAATTGTTGCCAGGAGATAATTGATCATATGATTGTCACTGTATTGGCTGAATATCATTGTTCTCAATGAGTATAGCATTTCCATGCAGTCTGATTTTGTCCCTGTTGGTGAGGATCAGAAGCAACACCTCGAGCTGACTCGAGAATTAGCTGAGCGTGTTAACTATCTATATGGAGGAAGGAAGTGGAAGAAGCTGGGAGGGTAAGGCAAATTATAGTTCAAAGTTTATGAGCAGTGGACTTGTTGGTTCTGTCTGTAAAGTTAACCTTCTGTCCCCATATTTTTCCTGCTATTCTATGAATTTTTCCACTTTGGCATTTGAAAAACTAAATGATTTGTTTAATGGATTTTTTTCGGCCAAAGGCGAGGTGGTGCTATTTTTAAGGTGCGTTTTGCTCATCGATTAGTTATGCAATACAATTCTAAGATACATGTCAAGTTGGAGGTTGGATTAACATATGCTTTAATGATGTGATGGATGTAGGTTCCTGAACCCCTTATTCCACCTACTGGTGCTCGTGTGATGTCCCTCACTGATGGTCTTTCCAAGGTTATGATTTGTAATAAGTTCCTGTATTTGAAAAAAGTCTTTCTGCAAGATATGGGGTCTTTTCTTCTATAAAGTCATTAACAACTTAGTGATCCATAAGAGAGATTTTGTTCAATTAAAATCGTTGCTGCACATCAACACATGTTGGATTATCTTACATTTTCCAAATAGTGATAATTTAAGAAAAAAAAATGAAGTCTCGTTTTTAAAAAAACAGTGACTTGACAAGATTCTTGGCTCTTTTTGCTGCTACAATATCATCTAGTAATAACACACACCAGCACGTAATATATCTGGAAAGTTAATTTAACGGCTGTAATGGAAAGTGAGTTTCACTTGAAGTTTAAGAATTTGTATGACTAAGAATTTGCCAATGGGAAATTTTGAAGTTGTTCCACTCTTCTATAAATGACATCTTCTGTATCTGAAATAGAATTTGTTGAAAGCGGTCTATTGCTCTTCATATTTCTGAATTCTGACCAATACAATAATTTGATTTTGGTATGCAGATGTCTAAATCAGCACCATCTGATCAATCTCGAATTAATTTGCTTGATTCGAAAGATGTGAGTATAATCATTCAAAGTATTTATCTCTCACCTAAGTTTTTAGTTTATCATTCATTTAATGTCTAAGTAAGTGGAGCGGTAGTGGGAAAAGCAACAATATTTTCTCTGAGTCTGTCAAATGTAACGATATGTATCGTGAGCTGATTCTGTGAAGATCTTAGTTGACAAAGAGTCAAAGCCCGATATAGCGGAAAAAGGGTGTATGAGTATGGAGTTTGCTTCCCGTTGGAAATAGAGGATTTCAAATGGCATCGTGTTCATATGATATATCAAGCTTCACACATTGCTTTCTGCTATTATTATGTATATATGTTGCTACTAATCAACTTTTGATGTTCCTTACCCTAACTTCACTTTGCAGGTAATTTCCAACAAAATAAAACGTTGCAAGACAGACTCATTTCCAGGGTTCGAACTCTCTATTTGCCTTTTTGATATTTCTTCTGAAGCTTGTTTTGCATCAAATATATTCTAATTAGAAATGAAAATAGTAGCGAAAATAACGAAAAAAATGCCTAGATTTTTAGCGTAACTAAGATTAGTCCTTGAGCTTTAATCGTCTCGTTTGTCATTGTTGTTTTGAAATTATGCAGCTTGGAATTCGATAATCCTGAAAGACCTGAATGTAACAACCTTCTTTCGATATATCAGCTCGTTACCAGCAAGACAAAACAGGTATCTAATTCCAAGTATGCTGACAAAGTTGCAGGTGCTTGTACCTGGAAATTCATTTGTTTATGAACTCTGCTTAGCTTTGTGTTTCTCATCTATTGTGCTAAGCGGGTATGAGTAGTATAGTGAGAATGTTTGATGAAAAATTATCGTGCCTGGAATCGACGAGATTTACAGTGAATCAATCTTTCTCCAATATGTACAACCTTGGGGTGTTTGAGATGAACCCATGGATGGTTGTGCATGAAAATTCTGTTTAAGCAATGAACATAACTCAGAATCAAGTATATAGAGTTTTCTAAATTTAGGCGATGTGAATTATTGCATATTGATCAAGTCCTAAAAAAGTATTGAAAATGACTCAAGTTTTTCTCTTCCCTTGCTGATTTAAATCATAGCAAAGTGCGTGCAATGAAATGTCTTGGGTTTACTTGATAAAGTATTGCCAATTATTAGGATAAAAAGGCACGGGCTAGATATTCTGTTGGTGTCCTGATACATGTTGCATCCCATATCCATGCAAACCTCAATACGCGCCACATTATATTGGGGAATGACTCACTAGATTTTTCTTCCCTTGCTGATTAAATCTGAAATATGCTACCTACTTGCTAAAGTACTGCAATCTGTCGAAAGTTTCCATGCTACGACTTTACATGTACTTCGAAAGCATGCTTTGTTGTCTGATAAAGAGATATTGATGCAGGAAGTTGTGGAAGAATGCCTAGATATGAATTGGGGAACATTCAAGCCCCTGCTTACGGATGCTGTAATTGATCATCTACATCCCATCCAGGTTTCTGTTGCCAGATTAATGTCTTTAATTTTCACATTTAACATACAATAAAAGTATCACTGGATTTGAATAATCTATTCCAAAGCTAACACAATATTACTCTTTTCACATGTTGAGTAATGTTTTTTCCCAACTTGTGATTGGCTATTTGGAGTCATCTGTTTAGATTTCTACTAAACCGTTTAAAATGTGAATACCGTCCTTGAATATTGTCGATAGCTTCAATAATTTGAGTTTTTAATGCACCCTTTCTAGGATTTAAATGCTAGTAGACATGAACTATTAGTGGATACAAAAAATAAAAAATAAAAGCATTTTGTATCTGTGTCCATGTTTTAAGGGGTTGCTCGAGAATTCTGACAATCTTTTTTTTTTTTTTTTTTTGGGTAAATTCCCAATTAAATCAGATTAAACCGGCTCATATTCTTTTAAATGCTGAATCTCATACTGTCACTTCTTTATATCTGCTATTGCTGTCAAAACATATTTTTCAGTGCCTTCACAATTAGTTAAACCTAGCTCTACTTTACAGGTTCGTTATGCAGAAATTATGTCCGACACAACATACTTGGACAACATTTTGGCCGAGGGTGCTAGTAAAGCTACGTCCATAGCAGACGTTACTCTGAATAATGTTTATCAGGCAATGGGATTCTTACGGAGATGAGGGTAATCAATTATCTTAGGAATGCGACTCAAAAGGTCAGTCGAGAGCTATTCTAAACAGCTGAATACTGAGTAATTCGAATCTGCTTGAATTTTTTTTTGGGGCTTATAATGGTGAGATCATACTTGATGAGAGAGTTATTTATCGTCATGAAAGACACCTATTACGGGAGCGTTTGCAATCACTAAAAAAAGTGTTTTTCAGTTTTTGGTTGAAAAAAATCACTTTATAGTGTTTGCAAATAACAACTTACGTTTTTGATTCTGCTTAATTTAATTAGAATCTAAAAGTAGGGAGTGGATGCTTTAAATTTCTGATTTTGCTTCGGGTTTTTGACTTTTACTAATAAATAAATACTTTTACAACTTTTTCTCCAAACACTTTCAACTTCGGATTCTCAATTTATGATTCTGTTTGCAAACACTATTAACTTCTTATTCTTAACTATTTTTACTTATGCTAAAATAAATCACTTCTTCTAAACGCAAAAGTTTTTGCAAACACTCCCTATATATGCTCTTTATATGACCTCTCCAAGTTTTTGCAAACATTTTTTTTTGGGGAGTCATAATCAGGGGCGGAGCCACCTTTGGGCCTAGGGGGCCCTGGGCCCCCCAAACTTTTTGTTTTTACCCTTTAGTACCTACAAGTATATATGTATTATATTTTGCCCCCCACAATTTGTTTGTAAAATTTATTATGAGTTACATGGCTCATGAATTTTAGTGAGTTAAATTAGAAACTTTGTGGGCCTTATGTATTCTTATTATTATATTAAAAATAATTTTTCCTCTTTTTATATTCATCAAATGGGAGAAATAAATGAATTTCTTAATTATTGTTTGCTAGTGATCGGGTTTTTTACTATTGGCCCCCCTTAGGACAAACTCTGGCTCAGCCCCTGGTCATAATAATTCATGCACGTACAATTGTGGTCAGCTTTGCATATTTGAGTTGAATAGTACGTACATGTGCGTTTTTCTAACTTTTTTTAAAAAATTCTATATATGTTTTTCATCTGAAGTATATATTCTCATCCCCCCTATTTTTCCTCCCTTTGTTGGTCATTTTTCAAGAAGATTTTGAAGCAGGGAGAATCAACAGACACAACCAGAGTGATTCAAATGGCATTTGAATGTCATGATATTATCGATATGTTCTGTTAACCTATCTATTATTTCATATATTTAATATCATACTTGGTTTTTGATGGGGGAGGGAGAGATTCATTTTACAAAATGTAAACTAAGACTTGTAGAAACAAGACAATTAATTTAATATATCAAAAATATTTGAATCGTGATTGATATTTTACATCTGAATCTTACACGAATCTCAAGAAATGAAGATAAGTAGATGTTAAATATTAAGGGAGTATATATTAAGGTAGTGTTTGCAAAAACTTTGGTTTTAGAAGAAATTATTTATTATAGTAAAGTAAAAGTAGCTTAGAATAATTATGTTTGCAAATATAATCAATAGTAGAAATAAAAGTAGTTGAGAATCAAAAATGTGTAGTTTTTGCAAATAGAAACAGAAGTCGAGAGTATTTAGTAAAAAAGAAAAGGTTTTAAAAGTGTTTATTTGTTTGCTCGAATCAGAAGCAAAATAAAAAATCTAAAGCACTCATCTCATTGTTTTTAGATTCTGATTAAATGAAACAAAAACATGAGTTGACATTTGCTTACACTAAAATATGATTTTTTTTTAAAAAAAACAAAACCTGATAATTGATAAACACATTTTTTTAAGTAATTACAAACACTCCATAAATATTTATTTGTTTCTAGCAATTTTAACTTCTAGATGAGATATACCACCCACAATTGAACCCGAGTTCTCGACTATGAAATTCTGAGAACCTTTACTAGATGCAGATGAACTCATTGAGGGACTTCGAATAGGTACTCCTAAATATCTTTCTGTACTTTGTCGCATTGATCCACATGCATAGACTATTTGTATATATGTATTTGAGCACAAAAATAATTTCAAAGGTATCAAACCACATTATAATGATGTAATCAAACCACATTATAATGATGTAATTGCCCCTAATGACGACGGCAGTGTACGGAATTCAGTTTAAGTTGCGGTCACTATCTCAATGATTATGTTTCCCTGGTAGCAATCCATGTGTGTCCAGATGTTTCCTTTGGTGGCAATTCATGTCATGTCCAGATTCACATGTCAATTATTATGTTTCCTTTGATGATTCGTGTTGTGTCCAAATTCACGTGTCATTATTAGTGTCAAAATTCCTCGCTCTAACCCGACAAATTTAATTATTCGTATTAGTTATTTCAACCCTAAAACGACCAATTTTCATGTTTTTTTTTTTTCAGATCGACCGAGAATGACATTTATATATTAAAAAGTAACTCATCTATTTTTATGGGTTATATAAGTTGTATGAGTTAATTCTAATCCGAAAATTATATTTACGTAATTTTTTAAAATTCAAACATTAGACTAACATATTTGATCAATTAAAAATATTGCCAAAAGTAACATAATGACAACAAAATTGAGTCAAATGGGTTAATCATCCCATTTCAAGTAACTCTAACCCGACATGTTTAGTATTCGTGTTATTTAAGCCTGACCTAATTCTGAACTTAACCTACCAAGCCTCAACCCGCTTATAACATGTTCGTGTTAGTGTCAGAAATTGTTGCCCTTGATTATTGGTTCTAAATCAAAAGAAAGGCTCTAGAACTTTTCCAATGTACTAAAGATGATAGATTTGGAATTTTTTAAAGCAGCATGGTAAAAATCCCAAACAATGTGAAAAATAAAATTGGCTAATGACACACCATATTGATCTATTAAAGAGAATAAAAGCTAAAATGTCTTACAATAAGCATATGATGTTACAGCAAAACTGGTAAAAATAGAACAAAAAAAAAATAAAAATTGACACAATCACACAATAGGGGAATATAATCAAAGTGAAAGCACAAGCACCTGAGATCTTTATAGTTGCTTGTGCCCAGAATCACTTTGACATAAATTGGATTAAACCAAAGGAATAAAAAAAAGGGAGATAACATCAACATCATACCACACATTTTTATCTTGACAGAATAAAATCCCACGATGCCACATATCAATATACATTTGCACCAGGATTAGGGGCAGCAATCAGGGCACAAACCCGATATCCTTAAAGTATTCGTGCTCCAGAGCGGTTCTGGCAGTAATTCTTTTGCTCGGATCTAAGCGGAGCATTTTCTGTAAGAGTAAAAGAGTAAAACAGTAACTAGTCACCTGTTTAGTAGGAAAGTGCAAAAACATATCAGTCTTCAAAAATTATCCTCAGTCAATAAAAATAACTATGTCAAGATCGGTCGGTTTTTCCAGCCGAAATGAAAGGAAAACACCAATAGCCGTCCAAATACGCTCTCAATTGATTATTTGAGAAATAGCAGAAATGCAAAAGGATATCAGCCTTAATGCTAAAAGAGCTTTGGGCAGAAATAGCACGAGTTCAAAGGAGTAGTTGAAAGCAACAAAAAATGTGTATAAATTCGGGAAAAGCATTTTTTTCTTTTTCGAGGGAAAAAAATAAAGGAAAAACGTTAATGATATTTATCTAGGTGCAACTTGATGAGAACACTCTAACTTCTTCACTATAAGAGCCCTTTAGCTGAGAATCTGACTCAGCAGCCACATATACAAGTTCCTCTTAAAAACCACAATGTACAAGCACAGATGCTTTTTTTAAAGGAAAGGACTATGAACCATTGTTTATTTTTCCATCACATCCTCGAACAAAAAAATGAACTTACACTAAGAAGATCAAGACCAGCTGCGTCAAGATTTGGAACCATGCTTGCCAGCTCCTGCAAAAGAAAGTTACCAATTAAATTGAATATTATAAATGGTTCATCATAGAAGAAGCTGAGAAATAGAAGACGGAAACTCATATCTCAATTGCAATCACCTTAGGTGGCCATTTTGGAAATGCTGATTTAAAATCAGGTAGAGATGTCACTCCAGGCCACGTATCTTCATTTGGGGTGCCCATGACTCTTCAATACAAAAGATAAAACACGAAATAGATATTATATGGATTATATTTTAACAAATGAAAATTGAGTTTGGAAGCAAATGTTGTTCAAATATTTTATAGGATAACAGGCTTATAAATATCAATCATGTAATGGAACATGACTAGAGCAACTATCTCAACTCACCCATTATTTTTGGAATCAGTGGAAAAACCTATGATGTTGATGGTTTTGGAATTTCATCTCATTTCTCCTTATAAGCAGAAGGGCAAAACATTTTGCCATTTTGCTTTTTTGTGTCATTTGTAGTGTTAACTAATTTTAGACAATTAATTCATATAAACTTTCGGTCACCCCACATAGTGGGATAATCAGATTGATGATGAAAATTTTGAAAGAGTTATAAATCTTAGACACAAGTATATTACCCTTATGGAATCAGCACAACAGGCAAAGTTTCAGATTATAAGCAAGAAAACATTTTAGACAACTTTTGCTATGTCATCAGGATTTTAAGTCAGGGAATCATTGTTCGGTCAGATGTATCACCTAAAAATTTTGAAGAGTTCATCTATCTGGAGTCACCAGGAAATAATGGTCGTTGGTTTACCATTTCAGCAAATATACAACCAACTGACCATATATCCACATGAGTTGAATAGTGGCGTGATCCAAGTAGTATTTCTGGAGCCCTGTACCATAATGTCACAACCTGCAAAAGGTAGATAATGGTTTCCTTTCACGTGGAGGTTTGAAGATGAAGATAACGATTGTAAAATAGAGGTATTTTTGCAATAGTTGGGTTTGTCATACATAATAAGATGAGAAACAATTCCCACAACAAGCGGAAAAAATGCACTTAATGAAGTACTATAGCCTGCAAAAATGTTAACAGTGTCGAGTTCCAAAACATTTACCTCATGGGTAAATGTCCTGACAGGAATGCCAAATGCTCTAGCCAATCCAAAGTCTGCAAGCTTTAATGCATTGGTACGGCGATCTATCAGCAAGTTTTGAGGCTTCAAGTCTCGATGGAGGACACGATGAGAATGGCAATAGGCGATACCACGGAGTATTTGATATAGAAACATCTGAAAATTTGGAGGTTGACTGAATCACAACATTGTCTTGCAAGTTAATGAGAGTCTGGTTTCGTTTTCTTTACAGATCTGGTATATTATCAGTACTCCCTAAATGATTTACTTCTACTCTATATGCTCACTTATTTTTGCTTGATCTAAAAAACTTTATGAATTTTCTTCTTCATAGTCTTAATACAAGAATACTACCCAACCCCCTCTGTATCCTGCAACTAATATTGTCACACTGATACATGCAGCAACTAGACTGAAGCAGTTAAAAAGAAAATATATTAGCTGGCCTTTCATTCAAGTATAACAGAATTGTAATTTTTTAGCCGATGTATTCAAAAAGCATAAATCTCCCTAACCGTAATCCTCATCAGACAACGAACTTAATCGAAAAGGATCAATATTTCAGACCTTCAGATGGCAGAGAGAGGTTACATACTTTAACCAGACGAGGATCCTGGGAGAATTCAGGGCAAGAATCCATGTGTTTCTTCAAATCCAAGTCCAGATATTCAAATACCAGATACAAACGCTTTTCACTGTGCACCACATCCTGCAACCTGTGACCAAATGTCAGAAATTAGAATGCACGTGACCTGGATATTAGGAGTGCTATATCGACAACTTAAACATAAGTATGTCAATAAAGCCAGACGAAACAAAAACAGCATAAAGTGTTCTTATTAGTTACATCAAATGAAACACCAACACATTCTAATGGATTGAACAACCTAACTTCACATTCTCTTCTTTGCAATCATATTTTTACTCCCTTAAGATTTGTAAGCAACCATGTCAAATTACGCGAACCAAAATACCTTACAATATTCCCATGTTGCATCTCTTTCAAGAGAGAAATTTCTCTGATAGCTGTGCTAGGTACTCCCTCATCTTCCTGCTCTAACCGGATTTTCTTCAGAGCAATAGTTTCATTGGTCACGCGATCACGAGCCTTGTACACCACTCCATATGTTCCCTCACCAATCTTCTCAACTTTTTCATACTGCATCCAAAATTGTGGAACATCAGAATCACATTACAAGCATAACTAGATGAGAACAGCACAAAAGTTGTATAAGTATCTTTACCTGCTCCATCTAGTCGAGAAAAACTGAAATCACCGGTCAGCAACACGAGAAAAGGACAAAGGAAAATAAAAAGGTTAGGGACAGTGCAAAAGTCAGATGAATATAGACGACAAGATATGTGTAGCATAAAAACAAACAACATACACACATGGAATTTGAACATTTTTCACTTTGTATCTTGAACTTACCAACTAAATAGATAACACATCAATAACAAAAAAAAAAAAAGAAAAAAGGCAATCCAAACCATTTTATAAAAGATGATTCTGCTAAGACCGGCGACACGTTAAATACGTCAATTAGCGTTTAAGAAATTTTGAAGACAAATAAAAAAACAAATGCAATCACAGAGAATTGATATAAGAGAAAAATAGTAAGATTTAAGAACAATCTTTTCAAAAAAGGAATGCCAAAAATAAACTGAATCAAAAGAGTTTGCTGCTCCTCAAATTACTCGCTTAAATCCATAATATTCCATTTAAATGACACCATAAAACCAAAACCACAGACTTCTACCATCACGAGCTGAAATCATCTGCAGATGTTCAGATTAAACTTACAATGCCGGAAAAATAACCATAGATTTCACGATATTTCACTATTACAGATCAAACTTAACCACGAAAACACATCTAAATTATCACAAAAAACCAGAAAATCAACATACATTCTCTCCACCATCAAAAATTAAAGGATAAATAAACAGAAAAAACAACCAGACAGATAATCATGTATTAATTGATTACTTCAGCAAAATCAGTCTATAAGAGTTATCTGCATCCATCAATTATCCAGTTACAGTAACGAAACAAAAAATAAATCATTCAAATCAACATCAAATGAATAAAAATCAAAAAAACATCAAATCAAACGACGCGCAACCAGAAAAAACACAGTAATTGTGCGTGCATTTTAATTATGTAAAAAATGCAACAACAAAAAAAACAAAAACAAAACAAAGTTGCAAAGAAAAGCTAAGAAGCAATGCCGTATAACATACCTGAGATCGATAAAATGTGGAGAGACTGAAAAGAGAGTAAAAAAAAAGAGGGAGTGGGCTGTGTTCTGTTCTGCAATTGAGAGCGAGTTTTCATATAGGGTTGGCTTTTTTGTTTTTTCTATTTTATTTTATTATATTTTTAAACTCATTCATTGGGTAAAGATTTTGACCAAAGCTTTACTATGGTAAGTCAAGTCATTTTCATTTTTTTTTTCAATTACATTTTACTATATATACAAAATAATTTAGTTTGTAATTAATTGTTTGTAATAAATGAAAGATGGTTTAATATAATTGAAGGAAAAAGTGGAAAATATGAGATAGGAGAGAAGAATAAAAAAAAAACTAACTAAATTTAGCTTTTTAATTGGGGCTAATCTTGTTCGTCCACTCAATAAATTACAAAAATTATTACTCAGTGCCCTCACATTTTGTAAACAGCTTTAAAAATGTACAAATAATTTGTTATGAGATTCATCGTTCATTAATAGTTCGATATCTTGATATCTTTATTAGTGAAGCTAAAAGATGCACATTCAATTATTTGTTCGAAATACGACCACTATCTGATTCACAACACAATATCTTTTAGGTTAGAGAAATGATGAGATTACTCCAAATTACCTTTTGCCCCCATCTTTAACATAATTCTCTATCAAGACAATGTTGCATATTTTGATATTTTCATATATGTCCTAGTTATTGATAAGCTTGTTAGATGTGATTAGTAATTTTCTCATATAATGACACTGACAGTATAAATGCTTCAGCCCTCCTCCTATAAATATTTTTTATATCATAATATATTTTTGAGTTTTGACTTTTCTTTTTAAAAACATTTGCTTTTTTTTTATAGTTTATCTAATTTACATTCTAGAATTTAATTGAAAATCGCCCAACAAAATTGATGTATTTTTTTTTCTTAATTTGATATTATTCAAAAAGTGGAAAGTGAAGTTGTGGTCCTATTTGACCCCTAGTCTTTTGTAAGACAACAGGCAACAAATATCAAGCATGCTATAAAAAAACGCACACTATTTGTGCATAGTGCATGTATAGCACTAGGGAGCCCCAACGCTACTTTTACTTTTTTATTTTTTCCTCAAAACAAAAACTAAAACAAAAAACAAAGAATTTGAGGAAAATATGAGAAAGACAGATATGTTTACGTATGAGATCGTTAATTCGGGCCATTTCCTTATAACACACGTTTTTCAACAAGGTTTCCCCCAATGCTACTTTTACTTAATATAGAAAGATGTGAAGTTGTTTGTACCCTCCTCAAAACAAAAACTGAAACAAAAAACAAAGGAGAGGGAAATATGAGAAAGACATATATATGATTATATGTTGACTTAGGGGTGGTTACGGTTAATAACCGCGATTCGGTTTCCAAAACCATCGGTATTCGTTTTGGTTTGGAATAAAAATTCTCTCCACGATTTCGATTTCGATTTTAATCGAAATCGTTTGATTATCTTTTGATAATTTTTAGATTTTTAAAATAATTTATCAATTTCGGCTCTACCTCAATGGCCAGAATGGGCCCGCCCATTTGCCACCTCTAATAGAAGGGCCGAACAGTGGGCTATATGCAAGGCTTTTTGTTGACAAAAAAAAGGAGAGAGAAGATGGGCTATGGTAATGGGCCGACAAGAGAGAGAGAGAACTAAATAATGAAAAGTGATAGAGGGCCTAAGACCAAGATGGTCCATTCAATTATAGAACAAATGTTTTAATTCTTTCATTTTGGTCATTTTTTTTTAAGTGTAAGGCTACATATATCATTTGGGCAGTTATACTGAGTGACTGACCAGTGTATCCCACAAGACAATTTTTTTGTAACTTTTGACAGAAAAAACCTACTTTTAGTGTTTTAAAATACTGGCTTTTGATTATATTTTTGCTTTATTTATTTTAAATAACAAACAAAAAATGGCGACAAGCTGAACTTTTGTAGGCTCTTTTGAACATTGTATTTTGTCATTTTTAACTTTAAATTTTTTAAAATACAAGACATTATTCAGTCATAAGGATACTTCACTTTTTACAAAGACAATTGAGTTAAAACTCATTTAATGTCACGGGCGTTTCCTCCCCCACCCAAGATAGTGTACGCCTCAAAACGGTAACCCTAGTGCATCACGGCGCTTTTCTTATGGCGGCCACGTGTGCCCCTCGCACACCAATCGCACTACTTGAGACTACGAGAAAGGATTTTTCCAGGATGATCTACACCCAACATGTTCCGCTTTTTAAATACCACCCTTGGTAAGATTTTGCGCAAAAAATACAAATGCAGTTGAATCATGTGATACCATTAATTTCAATTATTTTTGGCCACCACACGATGCAGACCATGTGCTACTTTGCTTTAATAACCATGAAATTGATCCCTTGAGACAACTGGTTTGGGCCATTAAAATTCATGATTGTGGGTTGGTTCATTTTTTTTTAGGGATGGCCAATTCCCTTCTTCACCGATAAGTCAAGTCCACGACTAAGACTAAGATGGTCCAAGCAATTAATAAAAACTTAACTTATCTTTCATTTTTGTCATGCTGAACATTTCATTACACGTCCAAACAAAATTCACTAAGGCTACATACAATCATTCAAAGACAATCCACCAAATAGTTATAGTTATAGCGAAAGGGCAGTGACACTAGGCTATAATTTGGCAATTGTACTGAGTGAGTGTTTACAACATACTTTTTTCTAGTACTTTTGACTGAACAAACCTACTTTTAGTGTTTTAAAATACTGGCTTTTGATTATATTTTTGCTTTATTTATTTTAAATACGAAACAAAAAATGGGGTGATTTTGTTTCTCTTTTGCTATTTTTTGTATTTTGACATTTTTACCTTTATTTTTTTAAAATACAGGACAAATTATTCAGTCATAAGGATACTTCACTATTTAATTTCTTGAAAAACTCATTTAAAATAATTTTCTTACCATACACTTTAACTTCAACTTTTCATAACTTTTCAATTTTCCGAACACTACTTCTGACTACTATTACTTTTTTCTACTATAATAATTACTTTTAAAAAAAAAATATACGATTTTTGCCAAAACTCCTAACTCCCAGTTGAATTATGTGTAATTAATTTCAATTATTTTTCAATGATATGAGCAGACCATGTGCTTCTTTGCTTTAATAACAGTATAAAATTGACTTGAGGTCAACTGTTGGCCTACACCATTAAAATTCATGATTGTGGGTTGGTTCACTCTTTCAAGGTTTGAATAAATTTTTAAGGTCTTTTTAGGCATCTCACCATTTGTAATTTTTTAGATGGATTTAAAAATATTCACCTTTATTGAAAGTGAATTTTGAACAACTCACCAAGATTAAAAATCCAATTTATATTTTGACAAATCTTGGATGACAAAAAAATTACTTTGGTCAACAAAGAAGACAAAATGACAGATATTGTATGATTGTAAATAACTTTTGGAAAATACTGTTAATTATTATCTACTATTATATTGAGGTATTGGGATTATGGTGCAAAAGGCAATCTTTGGTTATTTTAGGCTAAAAATGTGGAATTTTTATGGTGATTGATGGGATAAATTTTTTGGTCCCTCGTTCTTGTCAATAATTTAATATTAATTCATCTGATTCAATTCCTAATTTTAATTTAAAAATCTACTAACTAATTTCAATTTTAATATAATTTATAAATTATCATCCAAGTTATTATTCAAAATGGACCTTACTCTCCAACAAACATCTTTTTAATGAGTCTCATCACTTAAAAATCATTAATGTAATTTTTCTTTACATATTTTTTTCACAACAAATTAAAAAGTAACATACTAAATCATACACATTCTCATTCAAAACCTTACAAAAAACTCACTAGAATTCTTATAATCAAACATATTTTTATTGGAATTTAAAGAGAAATCTTTCATCGGCATAAAAACCATACAAACAATTGAAAAATTAATTTCTGATGAGTGCTAAATTAATTGAACCGAAATTAAATTAGTGGCATAAATGGAAATACAAAATAATTTATCATGAGAAGTTTCTTTGTGCGTTGCCCATTGCCACGTGTCGGTGAAGGCGTGACATATTTTCTCTTCTCGTCAACGGCCAACAAGTTTGACTAACTAAACTTATATACGACAAAATACGTTGTGAAGTTTTTTTTTCCTTCTTTTTTTTGTTTATTATATTTGGGTTTCTTATCTATTCATTTGAATAAGACAATCTCTCTGTAGATTTTATTTCATTTATTTTTTCTAATAATCAATTTTTGATATGAAAATTACTATAGTGACATCGCCTAGGGCAAAATTACCATCTTTACCTCGTCTCGCTAAAATTACCATAATGGCCCAAGATCCGCGACTTTTTATATGGATCACGTCCGACCCAGAGGTTCGGGCCGGTCCAACCACTAAACTCTCTGTCATAGATAGAACGTCACGTGTACGACGATCTGCATTTTATGGTGAATATTAGTATAAATATGGCGCAAAAATCAAGGTAAAAAGTAACTTGTCATTATTTTAAAACCTCACACTTTAGTTTTTAGACTTCAATTGATATTCGATTTTTGACTTAAGTTTTGGAAGACCTTAATTTGAGGATACTTGACTAGCCTAACGTTTTGTTATGTTTGGGTTTACCCAAATAAAGTGCATCGCCTCACCTCACCTCGCTCCTTGAAACTAAGTCAAGGTATACTTGATTTTAACTTCCTAAATCACAATAGTTATTTAATGATTTTCTCTAATGCAACGGCAGTATTTATTTGTTCCACTCAAAGTGAATCTTTGGTTTTGAAAGATCATGCTAGAAATAACAGTCCAAAAAGCAATTTCATTTTTAGTCAACATAAGGTCCAGCCAAAAATAGCACGAGCTTTAATAATATGATTTACCTTCTAGAAAAAATCGGCCCACAATGTGGATTTTGTGATCTTTGAAGACGAATAAAGTCTTTACCAAACATATATTGAGTGCACCCCACCCCCAACAATCCGATTTTTTGTCCAAATCCCCGAAAAAATCATTTGGTAATATTCATGCTTATGGTTCAATGTTTTAGACATGGAATTAATGAATGATTTGTTTTATTATTAGTCAGTTCTGTAACTGATTGAATCGGTTCAATTAATTTAACAAAATTATATTTGTGTTATCATTTAGGGCGGGAAAAATCATTATAAAATAAAAAAATAAAAAAAATAAAAAAAAAGTTATTTAATATAGTAGAAAATGTTGAATTCATTGCATATAACAAATCATCAAAATTTAAAAACTTTTAATTTAAACACATGGGATTTTGTGATCTTTGAAGACGAATAAAGTCTTTACCAAACATATATTGAGTACAACCCAACCCCACTCATTTGGTAATATTCATGCTTATGGTTCAATGTTTTAGACATGGAATTAATGAACAGATCGTTGGGTTTATTATTAGTCAGTTCTGTAACTGATTGAATCGGTTCAATTAATCTAATAAAACTCAATGACTTTATATTAGATTTTATTAAAAATAATTATTATATTTTTTTTAAAATAAAAAATAAATAATGAACTAAAAAATATTTAATATAGTCGAAAATGTCGATTCGTTGCATATAACAAATTATCAAATTTAAAACTTTAAGTTAAAAAAAAAAACTAACTCTGACCGTATGGGACAGTTCAACAAAAAAAGCTAATTGGTCCAAACCAACTCACGATTAGATCAGTCGAACGGTCAATCCAATCCAATTTTGAAACGTCAATATTGTATTTTTTTTAGTATATCATAGGAGGGTGATGAGAATCGAACTCCAAATCCTTTGACCTGGACTTGAGAGTCTTGAACACTCCATTACTATTCAATTTCCATAAATATTGTGTATTTTTAAAAGTCGTATAAATATCTTTTTTTTTTTTTAAATCAAAAAATTTTGCTCATCATCATAGAAATTCATTAATATCAAATAAAAAGGGATGGAACATAACTCAATTCCTTGAAATCGACATTCATGGGAACTTGTCGGGGGGCTTCCATAAATGTTTGTGAAAAAACAACAAATTAAGTTAAAGCCATCACATTTTGTAAATCATCAAGTAAACAATTACAATCCTTAATAATATCTGAAAAATAAGAATTATCCCGCACTCGTCCTCGAATCGCCTTAATCACTTGCAAACAATCAGTCTCCAGGACACTTGCAAATTAATCTTAAAACTTATGCTGTTTGGATTCGAATCTGAATTCAATGTGTATAAAATGGCATGAAGTTGTCCAACAATTAGACGATTTGTCCAAATTGGTACAACGTCTTCCAATTTTTAGATGATCTGCCCAAATTTACAATAACAGCATAGGACGTAGTCGTTTTAGTATGAACCTACAAATATTTGACGAGGCATATAATTATATATACACTTTCAAAACCATCCAATTTAAAATCAATTATAGTACTGCATCAATAAAATTATTCAAAAAAAAAAAACTTTAAATCATTTTATCCGAACACGATAAATTTGAACTATATGGAAATTACACACTTCTAAATAGAAGTATCTCAATTGAAAGCCTTTTGGCATAATTAGTTCAGCTGGTAGATATAAATAGCCATTAGAAAGAAGACAATAAATCTTTTTGAGTTGAGAAATAATAAATCGATCGTATAGTAAAATTTTAAAGAACCCAATATATCTAGATCGAAGGGTTTAAGAGTTATAAAAAAAAAATTATTCATAGCAATACATGCAATATACAATAATGATGCAGTATATAGCTAAATAATGGACGTTTATCACCACAATGTTATCACAACATGTGTCGAATATCGAGTACTTTGCTTTATTTGTTAGTCCTATAATCCGCTTACGATTTTAAAACACATCTAATTGTGATAGGAAAAAACAATTAATTGCATAATTGCATGCAAATGCACAAAACTCTCCTCATGCACACAAAATGAAATGAGTTCATCTCAATATACCATGCAAAATATGATTTTTTTTATTTTTGTTTCATCAAAACTTTTCTAATTTTTCTCCTAAATTTGTTTATATTTCAAATAAAACCAAATATCAAATCAAATATATAAAAAGAGGCAACATACATATCTCACACAAAGAGAATATATAGCTACATGGGAAAAATCCATATTAATTGCTCACCTATCATATCTTTGAAGTGTGTATGAAGGATATTCTAGTAATTTATTTAATTCCATAAATGTGCCAAAATCAAATACTTTATTCTTATTTCTAGATGAGTGCAGGAAATATAGAAGGGAGGACCCATGTGAACTCGTCACTTGTTTAGTCTAAAAGCATCCAAATCGTGTAAGACCAAAACTCTATGTTGACTTTTCTACACACCTCATTTATTTTTAAGAAAACAATTTTGGAATAAGGTGTGATAATAATATCTCTGTTTTTATATTAACCTTAATATCGAAAATAAATAATCATAATTAGTTTATTTTTATAAATGACGTTAAAAAATTTCTCATGATAAATTTTTGGCATCCAGTTCCCATACTTTTTTTCAAGTGGCACATAATAATTAAACTAAAAAGCAAAAGGGGTGTTAATTTTCTAATTTTATTTCTCGAGAATTGTGAATGAGGATGTCAATGGGTCCAAGTAAGATCATACCCACCTGATTTGGGGCGAATTGGTATGAGTTTTTAGACCCAACGAGCCTGGGTCTGGTAACTTGTTTAGTAGGACCCCATATGTATAACTAGTATGTATATTTATGTATTGTGTTTATTATTATTTTATTTTAGATTTATTGGTTTTCAGAAGTTGGTGTTTATTTTCATAATTCATATATGTTTTGTAATTCATATAATATCTACAAAATTACATAAATATCACATTTTGACATAAGTTTTTTATAATGATATAATGAATACAAATCTTATAAATTTGACTAAATATACGAAGTTGACGGATTTAAGAGTCTTATTTACCCGGCTCGATGGGTCGGCCTAGCCAATGCACATATAAGACTGAGCTTAGCTTCATTTTTAGCAGCCCAAAATGATCGAGCCTACTTTGGCCCGATCAAAAATACATATGACAGATGGGTTGGTCCACAACAAATGTGTCCGATGAAATTATGGCCCGACCCGACCCGATTTTTATCGTTTGGCTGTTGCGTATAGGTTGGGGCCGGTTTGGATCTAAGGCGAGATGGTTCAATGTCTTGCACTATCTTAACGGGTCGATTCTCGGGTCTAGATGGACCCGACCCATTAACATCTAATGGAAAATCTGATATTATGCTTGGAGAATTTCCATCTAGTCGTTGGAGAGTGGAGTATCACTCAATATTAGCAATTTAGCCACTATCCCCACTTGGAATTTAAATTAATTTAATTCGAATCTCATATTCTCAAACCAATTAATATTTATAAACCCCATTCGTACAAACTCCAAAGTTGACTAAAGTATATTAGACACCAAAAGAACACTCAAATCACTTTCTTACCACCTTCCACCACCACCGCCACCGCCCCTTCTCCACCACCCCGCCGCCCCCAAATGACTAAACCACCCTTTTCCGACACCGGAACTCAGCTGCCCTTCTTCATCCTCCTCCTCTCCTCCGTACCCTTTTTGGTAAACTCACAATTCTCCCCCGCCGAAAGAGCCACCTTACTAAACCTCAAGCTAGAATGGGGCGACCCCCAATCCTCCAATCGTGGAACGCCACGTCATCACCCTGTGACTGGCCGGAAATTCAGTGCTCCGGCGACGGCTCCGTCACCGGAATACTCCTCAATAACTACAACCTCAGCGGGAACATCCCGGACTCCATCTCCACACTCGAGAATTTAACAGTTCTCGATCTCGGATTCAATTTTTTCCCGGGAAATTTCCCAACGGCCATTTTGAACTGCTCTAAGCTTCAGTATTTGGACCTTTCGCAAAACTATTTTGTAGGGAATATTCCGGCGAATATTGACCAGCTGAAATCACTTCAGCACCTCGATCTCGGCGCGAACAACTTCACCGGCGATGTTCCTCCGGAAATCGGGAACTTGACGCAGCTGCGGACTTTGTATCTGTACATGAACTTGTTCAACGGGAGTTATCCAGTGGAGATTTCGAATTTGGTGAATCTCGAAAATCTAGGGTTGGCGTACAACGATTTCTCGCCGGCGGTTATACCGCCGGAATTCGGAAATCTGAGAAAAATCAATTATATTTGGATGCCGCAAGCGAATGTGATTGGAGAAATACCAGCGAGCTTCGTCAATTTATCGTCTCTTACGCATTTGGATTTATCTGAAAACGACATGGAAGGTGAAATCCCAAACGGCTTGTTCTTGCTGAAAAATTTGAGCAAGGTTTATTTACATAAAAATCGATTTTCCGGTTCGATTCCTCCGGTGATCGAGTCGTTGGATTTGGTTGAGATTGATCTTTCCATGAACAACTTGACTGGTAAAATCCCCGAAGATTTCGGAAAGCTACAAAATCTGGAGCTTCTAAATCTGTTTGCAAACAACCTGTTTGATGAAATGCCACAAAGCATAGGGCTAATTCCAAACCTAAAAGTTCTTCGGGTTTTCAGAAACAATCTGAGTGGAATCTTACCACCCGAAATGGGCAATCACTCGAAACTCGAAGCATTCGAGGTTTCCGAGAATTGGTTCACCGGAAACCTGCCGGAAAATCTATGCGCCGGAGGTACTCTGTTTGGTGTGGTTGCTTTTAGCAACAACTTAACCGGAGAAATCCCAAAATCACTTTCAAATTGTCAGACTTTACGCACGGTCCAGCTTTACGATAATCACTTATCAGGTGAAATCCCAATTGGCCTTTGGTCTTTACGAAACATAACTAGTTTGATGCTAAGTGATAACAGATTCTCCGGTAAGCTCCCGAGTAGAGTAGCGTGGAATTTAACTCGTTTAGAGATTAATAACAACGAATTTTCGGGCGAAATACCTAATGAAATCTCATCTTGGGCTAGTTTAGTTGTGTTTTTGGCAAGTGACAATATGTTTACAGGGCAAATACCAATAGGGTTAACTAGCCTTCATCAGATTACCACTTTGAAACTTGATGGAAATTCACTTTCTGGTGGATTACCATTAGAGATTTTATCCTGGAAATCTTTAACTACTTTGAATCTTGCTAGGAATAAATTATCCGGCCTAATCCCACCGGTGTTCGGTTCTTTACCCGACCTTCTTGATTTAGATTTGTCGTATAATCACCTTTCGGGTGATATCCCACCTCAGTTAGGACAATTGAAGCTAACTTCTCTTAACCTTTCTTCAAATCAGCTCACAGGAAGAATCCCAAGTGAGTTTGATAACATGGCTTACGAAAACAGTTTCTTAAACAATCCGAATCTTTGTGCCACCAATAATATCTCCAATCTTCGAAATTGTTACGCCAAATTTCACGAAACTAAAAAACTCTCACCGAGGATTCTTGCTCTGGTTCTAGTTTTAGCATTTGCTCTGTGTTTAATCACCGTTTGGATGACGTGGTTTTTGGTTAGAGACTATAGACGAAAGAAGCTTAGACGCGATCTTGCCACATGGAAATTAACCTCATTCCAACGATTAGATTTCACCGAGGTTAATATTCTGTCTAGTCTAGCTGAAAGTAATATGATTGGTAGTGGTGGCTCGGGAAAAGTGTATAAAATCGCGGTCGATCGCGCTGATCAATACGTTGCGGTTAAGAGAATTTGGAACGATAAGAAAAAGGATCATTTGCTCGAGAAGGAGTTTTTAGCTGAGGTTCAAATTCTTGGTTCGGTTCGCCATTCCAACATTGTGAAGCTTTTGTGTTGCATTTCGAGCGATGATTCTAAGCTTCTTGTGTACGAGTATTTGGAGAATCAGAGTCTTGATAGATGGCTACATGGGAAGAAGAGAAAAGCGTTGTCTCTTAATTGTTCCGTCGGCAACATTGTCTTGGATTGGCCGGCTAGGTTACGGATCGCCATTGGAGCGGCGCAAGGTCTTTGCTATATGCATCACGATTGCACTCCGCCGATTATTCATCGTGATGTGAAATCGAGCAATATTTTGTTGGATACTGATTTTAAGGCCAAAATTGCTGATTTTGGCTTAGCCAAGATTTTGATCAAGAAAGGGGAGCCTAACACCATGTCTGCTGTTGCTGGCTCCTTTGGCTATATTGCCCCAGGTAAATAAAACTGTTCATGTTTAGCTTAAACCTGAGGGTTGTTTTTGTAGTTTATCTTTAAGGGATACTTACAAAAACACCCCTGAGGTTTGGGGCTAATTACAAAAAAACCCAGAGATGTTTCAAATTTACAAAAAGTCCCCTTAGATTTGATTCTGTTTGAAATTTGAGGGGGTAATTGTAATATTTTATAAATGTCAGTGGTTTTTTAAAGTGTTTTTTTGCTTATGATGGAGAAATTGTAACACCAAATTAAACCTCAATGGGGTTTTTGAAATTTTCAGAAAATCCTAGGTTTTTTTGTAATTAGTCCGAACCTTCGGGGTGTTTTTGTAATTATCCCTATCTTTAATCATAATGTCATACAAGCGTAAAGCAATAATATCCACCAAACCACAATGTGTATGCACACCATTGTTATGTAAAATATTGACACATGAATGGTAGATGCTATACCAAGTAACTTTTTCTTTTCTGCTTCTGCACGTGAATACGATCGCTAACAATACATTCTTCTTGTTGCAGAGTACGCTTATACGACAAGAGTGAACGAGAAAATCGATGTTTACAGTTTCGGAGTCGTTCTATTAGAACTGGTGACCGGAAGAGAGCCCAATATCGGGGACGAGCACACGAGCCTCGCGGAATGGGCATGGAATCACTATGGACAAGAAAAGCCGATTGTTGATCTTTTAGACGAGGAGATAAAAGAAGCGTGTTTCTTGGAAGAAATGATAGCTGTTTTCAAGCTGGGGCTAATGTGCACCAGTTCATTGCCTACAAGTAGGCCGTCGATGAAAGAGGTTTCACAAATTCTTCAACGGTCCAGATCTCTCGACGGGCATGAGGGGAAACGGGCGGGAAAAGAGTACGATGTTGCTCCGCTTCTTGGAGAGGATAAGTATATTTCGAGTTATCGGTGTAATTCTAAGAAGCTAGTGGATGAAAGTGATAACAGCTTGGTTAGTCTTGTGTAATAGAATCTGTGTAGAATGGATAGAAGATAAGAGAGGGTAATGGATGAAGAAAATGTATGCTTAAGAGTAGTAGTTAGTTAAAGTAGTTAGGAAATGCGACTATATAATGTATGTTGTCTGAGTAGCGACTTTAATTGTAGGTTCTGTTGTAGGGGAAGTAATAAGGGCCTAAGATTTGATGTATAAGGATGACAATAATGTTTGTTTCTGCTCAATTTTGGAAGGGTCAAAGAAAAAAATAGACGATGTAAATATGAATTTTTGTTTTCATGCATCTGTTGGCAAGTGAATGCAACACTTGTAAGATAGCAAGGAATAATTACAAAAACTACCCCTAAAGTTTGCGTAATTACAAATATCGCCCTTAAGTGTTATAAACATTCCATCTAGATTTATATTTACCTAATAAATACCCTCCTGATGTTGCAATTTTTTGTAATTTTGAAAGATAATTGGATTTTTTGTTATTAGAATAAACCTCAAGGATAGTTAATGTAACTATCCTTATATAATTAACTATATGAAAATTATGAAATTTGCACATACAGACATTGTTACATTGTAAGACTTTAAAGCTAATTTTACAAGTGCAATATGTGGAGATTATTTAAGAATTTAACCTTTCTTGATTTCCAAAAATATACTTGTATGTCAAAAACTAGCATTTAAAAAATTGATCCTTGAGATTGGTTAATTTATTCCAAAAGAAAATATGAGTATGATGACCAAAATTGAGGAAAATCATCACTCCAATTCCAAAGGAAGTTGGGAAAAAAAAAAAACACCAAAAACAAAAAACAGAAAAACTCATACATGTGCCACTGAGATGCTGCAACATAACACCAAAATAAACAAACAAAAGATTTCAGTAAAAGAAGAATAAAGGCACTCAAAAACTGGAAATCTCAAGTCAAAATTGTAGTTTCAGAAATCCAAATATATAAACAGAGAGGCCATATCAAGCTGAAGGAGTTGAGCACATAGCTGTTATTACAATATCACTAAGGCCATCATCCTAAGATGATTTATACTGTGCATTTCTCCTTGCACACTCCAAGATTGTTTTGTCGGCAGTGATGAAGTACGCTGCTATCGATGCTGTTCATGAAAAAAAAAAAGAAAAACGGAGAGAAAAACGCAAATCAATATTCGTGAATTTTTTTACAACACAAATGAAATAATCCATTTTGCCAAAAATTACTAGATAAATTCGACCAAAATAACAACATTGGGTGAGACTTACTAGGAGCGATAGCATTCGACCGGATGAGATAATTTTATCTACTTCCACGGATCTAGACTCAACAAGATTAAATCAATTCACAAATTTACTACAAGTTATATCCTCCTTAATTTACACCAAAGAATTATGTTCCATATCAAAATTTGTTTTCATGACTATGAAAATTAATGTAGGGTTATGCATGGGTCTGTGAAAACTTGGTTTGCAGTTCAGAACATGCAAATGGGTTTACTGAAATTCTCAAGTCCTAAAGAAATACTACTTCAAAATTTTAAGGGAAAATTACACAAACTACCCCGGAGGTTTAACCAAACTACAAAAAACTCTAGTAATCTTTCAAAATTACAAATACCCCTTAAGGTGTTACAAACGCCCCCTTGAGGTTTGTTTTTACCACTCCTGATGGTGCAATTTATAAAATAGAAACAAACGTCAAGGGTATTTGTAATTTTGAAAGATAACTGGGCTTTTTTGTAATTAGGCTAAGCCTCAGGGGTAACTTTTGTAGTTATCCCAAATTTTAAATATATACTAGAAAGGCCATATAGCATTCTGCAAATAACAATTATGAACTTTGTCTAATAGAAAGCAGTCTAATAATGAGCATCTTAGCTCCGAGTGTGTTTTTCAACAAGTCGAGACAGTCGAACAATTAAATGACAGGGCACGAGGAATTAATTCAAATCCATACAAAGCTAACAACCTTTATATATTATGGACTGACCAATATACATACCAGCAGATATTATGAGTGCCTGAGCAGTATAGTTGAGATTCGCTTTTGCCCAAGGAATTGTTCGAACAGCTACCAGCTGAAAATTTTGGCAAAGGAATTTCTTATGCATATATACATAGAAAAAATAAATCAAAATAATCCAGGCACATCCCAGTCCCTCAATCATCAAGCAATAATGTTTATATAAAAAAATGGACAATGAATAGGTAAAGATTGGATCGGCCAAACGAAAATGGACATGGAAACTAAGTTACATCACATTTTGGACCTATATATATATATATTATTTATTTTAAGGCCATGCTAAACTCGCTGTTCGAACAACACTAGTAATATTAGTTGTACCAAAACGATTTTTGTAGGGAAAAACAACATTCACACGTCTATTTACATTTAAAAGCAACTTAACAAACAAAAAAAAATCCAGATGTCTCGAATTTGAGAACGCGTTAAAACATGATTGGTTAAGTCTATCTAATTCTTCAAACTCCCACATTATTCAACTTGCACAAGCCTTCCATTTCGACCTTACTCGATAATTTTCAAGTAAATAAGTTAATGCTAAGAATAAGTATTCAAATTTCATCACAGTGAACCAAGAATAACAAATAAGCAACAATTAAGTAAATTCACACACAGTAGGCACAGCGCTGGCAACACATGCAACGGCAGCGGCTTTGGCTCCTGCACGCACCCCTTCTGCAAGCGGAAAAACGATTAAGCAAGCTCAAATTAGTATCGGCCTACACTAATTGCCAGCAAATGCCAAAATTAATTCAACTGATAGTCCTTATTAGATGTTAATCAACAATGCAATTGTTATCTTTAACCCCGACACGGATAAACGGATACAGAATAAATAAATATAACATAACAAATATTTCATTTATTGATAAATTAACAGAGCAGAAAACACAAGCAGAACAATTAAGAGAAAGAGATCCATTAATGTTTTTATAAATTTCTAGATAATAACTACAAAATATTGAAGTTACTTATATGAAAACAGAGTGCATATTAACCACAAATCAAAACATTATAACTCAAAATCACTATCAAACAGAGCTGATTTTTGTTTTCTTATTTAAAAACAAGTGCATATTTTTTCTGAATAATACCAAATCTTAAAACCCATAACTCAATAATTAAAAAAACAAATTAAGTCGAAACTAAAAAATATAACAAATTTATTAGACGGTGAAACTCCGCTAAAATTCCAAACCAAAAAAAAACCTAAAAATCAATAAATATTCAATCTTTTTAGTCCATTATCTCATGAAGCATATATATAAGGTCGGAAAAAAAAAGGTGATTTCACCAAAAAAAAAAAAAAAAAAAAAAAAAAATCAACCTTGAGTGCACTGCTTTGAGCGGCGAATTTTCTCATCTTCAAATGGAGATGCGATCATGAAAGGCTTCTTGTAGTTTGCAAATAAGTCCCTCATCTCTGATGGAAATCCCATTCTTTTTTAAGCAATTTGATCCCAATTTCTTTCTTAATTTTTCCTCTCAGATAGTTATAAATGGAAAAATTCCGAATTTATTAGCAGCCGTAGTGGACAAAGAACAAGTGAATTTATCTGCCTACGTCGTCGTTTTGTCGGCCCAGGGCCCATCAATCATTAGACTGGTATAAAAGTGCGACTTTAGTTTCGTTGTGGTGCAAATAATGTGAAAACGTGGTTTCTGAGGTTTTGTTCTAATTCCAGGAAAACGTCGTCAATTTGCCTTCTACCACGCCGTCGATGGCGGCTGGATTTCAAACCCTATTATTTTCGCCTCCGACGCCGTTTTACCTCCATTTTTCAAGGTCTGTAATTTTGAATTTATTTCATGCTAGCTAAATTTTATGATATATTGATTAAATTCTTTGAATTTATTATTATTATTATTACTTTTTATTTTTGTTACCTTTTTATTTTTTGGAGAAAAAAATACAGATGCTTATTTACTCAAAAAATAAACTAAATATAGTTTTTTGCATTTTTTAGGGGGAACTTTCATGGCGAAGCTTTGTGAATAGGCGATCTGATTTCATCCTAAACGGTGTCGTTTAACTACAGATGCCTATAAAGGTTCAACACTTTATAATATCATGTTGATGATATTAATGTTAATTTATCAGCAGGGGAATATGGGAAAATGCTAATGTGGTGTAAAATAATTTATTCCAATATCCATGTTACGATCATTGATAAGACAGAACCAAAGAGGTTTCTTAAGATTGATTCTTGGTGAAAAATTTGCCTTCATCCACAATGTGAGTTGTCAGAATTTGAATAGATATAATAATCCATGTGGTAATTCTTTTTCGGAAGATTTTTCGACTATCAGTGAACAGCTCGAAAAATTATGCTCGAAAGGACCCTCTCGTTGGATTTTGACGGAAAAGCTCGAAAGAGCTTTGAAAGAACACCAAATGGACGAGGCATTAGAGACTTACGAGGATTTCAAGCGCCTTTACGGTTATCCCGACCAATTTCTTATGTCTAATTTGATAAATGAGTTGTCATATACGTGCGACTCCAAATGCCTTCGAAAGGCTTGTGATTTAGTTCTTTCGATTTCAAAAGAGAAACCAGTTTTACTTACCTCCGATTTGATGACAAAGCTGGCCCTTTCTTTGGCCAGGGCTCAAATTCCTGTTCCAGCATCGAACGTTCTGAGAGTGATGTTAGAGAAAAGGAGTTTACCACCGTTGGATGTGTTGCGAATGGTATTTCTACATTTGGTGAAAACAGAAACCGGAACGTATTTAGCATCAAATATATTGGACGAAATTTGTTACTATTTTCAGAAGTTAAATACGAATAAATCAGCTCAAACAGCGTTGACGAAGCCTGATGTGACGATTTTTAACCTTGTTCTTGATTCTGTGTGAGATTTGGAACTCCTTTAAAGGGTCTGCAAATTATAGAGCTAATGGCACTCGTTGGGGTCACAGCAGATGCCCACACGGCTGTGATTATTGCTCGCATACATGAAATGAACGGAATGAGAGACGAGTTGAAGAAATTTAAAGATTGCATTTATATGGTTCCAAACACTTTGATTCATCACTATCAGCAGTTTTACGATTGTCTGCTTAGCTTGCATTTTAAGTTCAATGATATTGACGGTGCATCTGCACTTTTGCTGGATTTGTGTAAATATAGCGAGTCGAACATTTTTGTAAGGTGTCAGAGAGAACAAGAGAAATCTTGCACTGTCTCGATCGGATCTGGAAATATCAAAATGGGTTTGAGATTGCAGTTTTTACCTCAGCAATTAAAGGACTTTTTCTATAAAGTGAACGGTAAGCAGGAGCTTGTTTCGTATAAGAATGGGAAATTAGTTCTGAGCAACAAAGGGTTGGCTAAGCTCATTATAGGATACAAGAGATCTGGGAGAATTAGTGAGCTCTCGAAGCTTCTTATTTGCATTCGGAATATGTTGAGCTCGTGTTCAGATGTAGTCGACGCTTGTATTTATTTGGGGTGGCTTGAAACAGCTCATGACATTATAGAGGACTTGGAATCGGAAAAATATTGTGTTGGGGAAGGTTCGTATTTATCCCTTTTGACTGCTTATTACGATAATAATATGCTGAGAGAAGCAGACGGGCTAGTAAGGCAAATCAAGAGAGCCGGTTATGCTGTAAATTTTTCTAAGGCTCAAGATAAAGGGACATTGGGTTTGGAAGTACGTTCACCGTGTAAAGCAGATTTGGCGAATTCTATTATCCAAAATACAAAAGAAGATGGTGAAGAAGCTTCGTTTTTAGTTCACGAGTATAATTCTTCTATCTACTTCTTCACAAAGGCCAAAATGATGGAAGATGCAATACAGACATACCGCAAAATGCAAAAGATGAAGATCTATCCGAACGTTTCGACATTTTTCCATCTGATTAGTGGATATTGTTCCTTGGGGATGTATCGTGAAATCACAATTTTATGGGGTGACATCAAGAGGAGCATGGGAAATCGGAATACGGTATACAATAGAGATTTGTATGAGTTGTTGCTTTTAAATTTTCTTCGGGGAGGTTATTTCGAGAGAGTTATGGAGGTCATTGGCTTTATGATGGAGAACGGTATGTTCTTGGATAAGTGGAGCTACAAAAACGAGTTCTTGAAGTTTCACAGGGATCTTTATAGGAGTTTAACTGCATGTGATGCTAAAGACGAGGCTCAAAGCAAGCGGATTGAGCATGTTCGGGCATTTAGGAAGTTGGTTGGCATAGGTTGAAACAAGCTGGGAGTTTTTGTAACAGATTGCAGTCTAAAGGACTTGTAGCTCCAGAAAGAACGGCCGGAAAATGTGGGCTCGCTCGCCTTTTCTGCTGCCATCACTTTAGAATCAAGGTAAATTTGGTTTCCATTTTCAATTTCTATTGTTCCTCCTATGAAATCAATTGATCTTCACTGAAATATCCTTTGAATTGTTTATGTGTGACTGTAAGATGATGGCTAGGTTATTTAATCATTAGATATGGTTAAGTAATACCAAGATTTCTGAGAATTTTGAATTATACTTCATACAATGCTTAAGATCTGTGCCTTGGTGTTGAAATTTAATCGTTGTTCATAAGTTCTTTCTCGTGTAGTAGAAAGAACTAAAGTTTCTGATCCTGTCTTTCTACATGCAGATATCGAGAGGTCCGAACCGAGCATTTTTTGAAGAAAAGCTGGCCAAGTTGCATTTACAGTTCAATACTCTAAAGCTTTCAGCATCATTGAGCAATCTGTTCTAAATCTGAAAATTTAGCGTTTTTAATGTGACCAACAGTAGTTATGAGCAGTGATACAGTGGGCTTTAAGCCTTTCAGAGACCATCAGCAACCTTAACTTTTTTTTGGCTGTGTGTTAATTATTTCACCAATATGTTTGTCATTGTGATTTGAAATGCATTCATTCACTTATGTTTATCCAATTGAATTAATTGCAATAATTTTTTGTAAAAATTGGATGAAGTTGGTCATGCTATATTCAAGTCGTACTCTAAAATGCCATCCCATCTTTCGAATTTCAATTAGCGATAATTACAAAAACACCCCCAAGGTTTGGATTAATTACAAAAAAAATCCATAGATGTTTTAAAATTACAAATAAAAATCACCATGTTTGATTATTCCTTAAATTTAAGGGGTAAATGTAATATTTCCACAAATATTAGTGGGGTTTTATTCTTTTTTGCTTCAAACCTTAAGGAGTTTTTTCTCATTCTCAAAAATCTTTGGGTTTTTTTGTAATTAGCCCGAAACCTCAGGGGTTTTTATGTAATTATCCCTTTCAATTACAATAACAAAAGGATTATTATAAGAACTACTCCACTGAGTTTATCCTAATTGCCAAAAAAAAAATCCAATTATTTTTTAAAATTACAAATACCCAGTTGAGGCATTACAATTTAAAAATCCCCATTTGAGGTAGTATTTGTTACACAAATTACCCCATACAATACCTCCTCAAAAGAGAATTTGCAAAATAGAAAGAAATGTCAAGGGGTACTGGTAAACTTTAAAGATGATTGGGTTTTTTTTGTAATTAGGCTAAACCTCAAGGGTCACAAAAATATATCGTACATGTTCAAACTTAAGCATGATCAATCCCCCATTACATGGCTACAATCTCAACTCAACAAGCTAACAGTGAAAAGAATTAAGAAGAGGCAAACAGCATCCACATTCAATGCTCTGCCAAGAGCCCATGGACTTTGCACGTTCAACGTTTCAAAAGCACAAACCATAAACTCACGACACTAAAAATCGTGTTACCGTTAACTCATGGCAAACTCAAAACTTTTATCGACATCTCCTCTGTCTTTCCACATATACACAAGAAAGCAGAACAAAACAAGCCAATCAAAGGAAATAAGAAAATGTGAAGGACCTTATCCAAAATTGAGAGCTTTTAAGAAAAAAGAGGAACAAAAACCAGAAGCCACATGAGAATGCACAAGAAGATGAAAATGCCTACAAAATATTCGGAAGTTGAGAATCCAGTCTCTGCTGCAACTCTTTGATCTTCATCGATAGCTCAGATTTCTGCTCCTTGTAGCTTTGAAGCAAGTAATCTTTTCCTTCAATCAATTCTTTCAATTCACTAACTTCCCTCTTCAACATTTCGATCTTTTCCCCTCCTTTCTCTGAAGACCCCAAGTTGCTTTCAACTTCAGGATACCCATTAACAAAACCATTTCTCATTTCAGAAGGCCAAACAGGAACTGTAGGGGTCTTTTCACCAGTGTTATTATGTCCAACGCAATGATCAGCAATGGCCTTTCTTAATCTCTGAATTTCCCTTTCTGAATCAAACAAATCCCTGTTTGCTGCGTCCAACAGAGATTGGAGATGCGAAGAATGAGAAAGTTGTGCGCTAAGAGAGTTTTGAAGTTCTGCAATTTGATCCTGCATTTCGAGTATCATGTCGTCTCTTCTCTTCAACTGTTGTCTCAGCTTTTGTATGACCTCTCGCTTGCTGAAAATGTCGGAACCAGATTCCGAAACACATGGAGACTCGGAACTGTTTGAATGTTGAAAAGGTTTCTGAGGCAGCTCGAGGCGGTCAGGAGAAGACGACCACATTACACCGTTCTCTTTGTTGAACTCGGAAGTGGGAACAGTCACAAGGGGAAGAGCCATTTCAGGTTCAGACATCTGGCCATTGCAGTGCTGTTTGATTTCCACTGCATTCCTGGATCCTGCTTGGTGAGAGAGAGCAAAAAGAACAAAAAGTTCGCCGACACAAGCATGAATGAGATTCCATATATTATTTATCTTGATAAAATTGGAACAACATTTAATAATGTAAGTTATTGTGAAATGGTGCCGTAAAATCACCCATTAGAGTAAAGTGTTTAAAAGGCATCGTTTAACCACCTTCTCAATATGAGAGTGAACATAGAATCAAGCTTTCTTCAGCAGGAGGCAGACGGTAGGATGATGACGGAAAATCCAGATATGTGTGTGTGTGTGATATGCACAATAAGATTAAATCTCAATTCAATCGAAAACCAGAAAGGAAAATCTGGCGAAGTTGAATTTATAACTTGAACTATCTAAAGAAAGCATATAAATAGGAGTAAAAAGTTATACCTGGATAATGATTGTAGCAACCATCCTCATCTTGGGGAAAGCAAAAGGCATTCGGATGCAAATGGCAGGTCCCTGACTTCTTCCGGTCAGTAGATTTTCCATTTGCTGCAACCAAAAGCAACTCTCAAATAGTATAGATAAAATTCCAAATTAAGTCACATCAACATGCATTGCACACCTTTCAAACTTCGGCTACTATTGTCCGGTTGTTTAGCATCAAAGACCTGCTTAAGCTTAAAACCTAGGCGGATTGACAATGTACTCAGCAGAGCACTCCCTGCAATAAGGATCCAGTTTGGACCCTCCCCTTGAAGATTTTGGGACCTCCTAGGTGCCTCAGAGTTTCTTGGCTTCATTGCGAGAGCTATTGAAGTGAGAGACCAAAAGCTTCTGTTGCATGCAAGTAAGGCCTACATTTGAAAACATACCACAGATATATTACAGGCCAAGTATTTCAACTGCAACACAGGAAACCAATTTCTCACTTATACAAGCAATGTTGTCTTTGTCAATAGGCTACACTTCTTTTCCACTAGCAAATACCATTTCGAAATATGTAATTCTAATAAGTAAAGCACTAGTGCTCAAACAATAATAATTCTTTTATTTTTTTGACAAAACACATAATCTAATCAACAAACATATATACTTGCACTAAGCTCCTTAAATGAACAATGAAACCACATTTACCAATAATGCATAGCAAATAATCCAAAACAAAGTATCAAATCAAAACTTCTCCAAATTTCAGAGAGAAAAAAAATGACACAAAAAGTAGCAAATAATCCTAAAGAATATATTCCATCCACATATCGTCTGCTCTAGCTCCATACTATCTCTGCCGCATCCTTATATTTGTTTCTCCAGCAGATAGAAATGCATACACGTAAACAATAACCTCCAATTGAAGTGCGGAAAGCTAGGTCAATAATCATCACTCGCAAGAAAAATATCGTAACAATCACAAAAAAACACCACAATCAAAACGCATAAGATAAATAAAATACATGGAGAATTAGTGAGAGAAATTACTTGAGGTTCTACCAAGCCTTCAAAGAGGCTGAGACAACCGCCATTTCCGTCAGTTCATGGAGAGTAGTCTCAACAGAAACTCAGGGTTTAATTCATGCCTATTATGGAGATTAGAATACAACGAGGAACAAGAAGATGAGCGAAGGAAGCTGACGGCGGTGCTGGAATGGTGTCCCGGCGGCGGCAATGGGGAAGGGGATGGACGTGACGGGGACGGAGAAAATGAGAGTTAGGTAATGGGACCTAGGGCTTTTCTAATTGGCGTGAATATTTTCTAATTTTATTACTATTTTACTATGAATAATTCATAATTAACTAAATTACGAAAAAAATGCTGATTACCAACTACTTATCAGTAACGTTAAAATTAAAATATTGCTAAGTAAATCCATATGGCATAATTTATGGCTTTATCTATAATTTAGACTAGTATTTTACAGGTGGCTGACAGTATTACATTTCTTTCTCCTTTAGGAAATAGTCTTTTGTTTTTAAATGAAATGTCTTCATTTTCTTATTCAATGCCAATGTCCAGTTCAGAAACATTTTAAAAAATAGAATAGAAGGCAACAGTTTGTCTGGTTAAAAAAAGCATAAGTTAAACTAATAGGCATTAATGAAATTCTTGAATATGAATATCATCAAATTAATCCAGCACAGTCTGCACAGAACATGATTTTTCTTTTATTAAGTCGGGAGAGGATTAAAGAAATTGAAAGATCAGATTGTGATTGGATATACTTTTATTTTTAAAATTTTCTTTCTGGTAGAAAATAGCGTGAAAATTTTATTATGGAGAACAAAAAAATTCTTGGAAATGCGAAAGGATATGAAATAAAAATATATTGATGAAAGATGTTGTGATATAAAAATACTAAATAATGAATGTCCATGAATGGTAGCTTAAAATATGTGAGTGAATAGTAAAATTTATGGAAAATATGTAATAATATTTTTTTGGCATTCACAGATGTGATATATTAAGAAAAGGGAGATAAAGTAGAGTGAGTAATGTATTTTTTGAAAATTGTCATAGTCAATCACATTTTGAGTTTACAAAAATTTCTAGTGAAACAAAAATGAAAATTTATGTAGGCAATCGCAACTTTAGCCTTCGAATCCTGATTACCACTCTTACAAAAATATCAAAAATTGGAAATAGAAGGACGCAAATGATCTTAATCAGGAAGATTCCACATTTGCTAGGACTAGCAACTGAGTGACACGATATGATAACATGACACAATTACAAACCCGATTACAGAGACAAGGCATGATAAAGTACGACACGATAACACAACACAAACACGAAATTGAAAATTAATTTAAAATTAACTATTGTTATATTTAAGTTGACAAAAAATTGATAACACGAAAACACGATAGTGTGACACAAACACAACACAATAACATGATTTGCCACCCCTACATTTGCCGTGGTTAGTTGGGTTTGATCATTAACAGTCTGCATGCCCTCATGTGATGTACTCATGTACATATCACTAAATTTAATTATTATTTAAAAAAAAAACAATCTCATGTTTAAGTTCGTTCTTTACAGGTACGAGCAGTTACATCTGACTACTACTGATTTCATTAGATCATATTTGGTGTATATCAGTACAAATGTTTCCACTAAATTACACGAAGAATTGTCTATAATCTATCATCCCTCAACAGCTGCACAAGTTCAAAAAGTCTAACAATGTTGAGTATAACACATCCAGAGACAAGTATCCTAAGAATTTCCTGGTTTCTGATTCAACAACATAGGACATGTCTGCACGAAGTTTATGTTCCTCGGTTCGCCCATCATCCATCGTTAGCCACCAAGAGATGCAACCCTGAGTATCTTCCGGGTCCACATGAGCCACCAGTCGAACTATCTCGCCCTCATCCAGCTCAAACGCCAGGGATAGGAAATCTCTGTCTGCTTTGATACCCACAGTACGGGATTCCTCATGCAGCCACTGGATAATTTGACTAGCAACCTAATACAAGATTATTTTTTATCAACAATAATTTAAGCATATATCCATGTTACGCTAGTTCTACTGTCTAAATGATAAAAATGTATAGGATATATGCATTCCATAAGCCTTAAACCAATGATGATATATGAAGTTATGAACAAAGTTTCATTCTATGAAATTTATGCCCATTTCCTTTATCGACAGTGGTGCAAAATGCTAACACCTAATGGACCGTGGTATGAGTATATATGATAAAATAACAAAAGCAGAATTGAAGAATGTAAACGAACAGACACATAAAACAAAGCACAATCAAGAATCTAAAGAGTCGTAAATATATAATTTCCAAGATGTGTAATTGGGTAGGTTATCCTAGATAACACCTATAACTTATAGTAAATAGGGGTAATTACAAAAAAAAAAAAAAAAAAAAAATGAGATTCCGGCTAATTACAAGAAAACCAGAAGTTTTTGAAAATTGCAAAAAACCCTTGAGGTTTGATTCCATATTACATTTTCCTTCTTCATAAGGAAAAAAAAAAACATTTCAAAAATCCCTCTAATATTTCTAGAATACAGTTACCCCTTAAATTTAAATTTAAGACATAATCAAACCTGAAGGGACTTTTTGTAATTATCCCTATTAAATATAATAATAACAATGATAATAATAAAAAGAAACTATGCAAATTTTCTCTGACCTTACGTAATATATGCCTCTAGTCTTGACAAATCAACTAACACTCGGAGTAATATTCCCTTATATTAGAATGCCTCAAGCTTGAAGCTCCACAGAAATCAACCTCAGGCTCAATCACCTTTTCAAGCTCGAGCTTGAGCTATGAAAAATGGGCTAATTGAGCTAGACCTCAAATACTCAAGCTCAAATTTTGAAATTTTGTCGAGCTCAATTCGAACTCAACTCATTTACACCAAATACTAAGCACTTCAAGCGGAACTAGTCTTGTAAGCAACAGAGGCCTCAAACATGCAACAATAACGCCAATATATTGACCAACAAAAAACTGTGTAATTCAAATACCTGTTGCAGTAGTATTATAGGAAGATCTGCCAAGTCACAATCATATCCATTAATAGAAGAAACACCTTCAGGCTTCCCTTTGAATAGGCCGACAACATTTGGAGCACCTTCACCTTCAACACTAATGGAATCGTCAATCACAACTACCTTAGTCCAAAACTGAGATTTTACACTCTTCAAGGTGTCGATGCCAGGTGTCTGTATTTGTCTACCAGTGTGAAGAATGGATTGAGGAGTCTTCATTAGAAGTGTCCACGAAGATGTCCGAGAATGCCATGTTGGATGAGAAATCAAGTGGACATATGGTGTCCTATAAACCTTCAAGTTCATAAAGCACATTTTAAGATAAAAGTTGCACAAACATATAGCCCATCTAATTTATAAAATTCTCGGAGTTTCTGATACATGATCCTCATTTTCAAGTAAATTTATTTTATTATGTCAAGTGTCAAGAAAGAAATCCAGTGAATACCAGATTTTCCAGCACGGAGAGAACTTTATTTGAGAAGATTCTGTGAGCAAGAGACATGCAGAAATGACTTAGAATGTTCGAATTGTCCTTAAGTGGCTGGCCAGGAATTTGACTTCTAAATGAAGACATGGCTTTGTTTTTTGCTCTCACAAACACATATTCATGAAATAATTGCCGCAAATAAATCTCAAAACCAAGTTGATTTGGGATCCCCAATTTCTTTGCTTTATCCAGTCCTCCAAACTTTGCTCCATCAAATGATCCCAAAGGTACATATTCAGTTTCTGTAGTGTTTCTGTCTGATGCACCGACTGTTTGATCATCTTGACCAGATGATACAAGTGAAATGGAAACAGATGCTCCTTGACCAATGCCTAGGCGTAAATAATTTTCTTTTATACCAGTCAGATTCACCGACGACGGATTACATGCTTCACGATTTACCAAATCGAACACCTGGAACACCAAAATTATGATAAGAAGTTACACAGACAAAGTGGCTGCAAGTCTCCTCCTTTTGCATATATCAGTTTTACATGCATAAATAGAAAAATAAGAAATATGGACAGAACAAAATCACAAATGAGAGCAAATCATACCTGTTCATCATGTATTGCTCGATGAACTTCACGGAGGGTTAAATGCATTTCCTTCACACGTTCATCATCACTTGCATGCTCCTTCCCAGGTTCTTTGGAAGAATCCTTGGTCACAGCAGGTGTCTTGGTATCGCCAGATTTTCTCAAATTATATGCAGAACTAAATCCAAGAAACTCAAATTGAAGAGAGTGGCATGACTTTCGAGGCAAATTCACAGCAAGCATTCCAGCTGCGTCATGCTCAACAGGAATTGTAGACATGGAAGATGGACGAAATACAGCAGTTGAATCATATAATGAATTGTCAAATAAATCAATATAGAAGCCTTCGTTGCCAGAGGCAGCAGCCACCAATCGATGCCGTTTAATTTTCCAATTTTGCTGCAATCTATCATCCATAAGAAAAACATTGGAGAGGGGAAGGAAGGAGATGGCCCAGAGAGGCATTATGCAATTTACGAAATGTGACAAAAGATACCTATGACTTCCTCAGGCACTCAAAACATACCTAATGAGGGCACCATAAAATCTAGCTTCTCTTGCTATTTGCTCTTCCAATGATTTGGCAGATTGCTTGAAATATTTTCCAAGATTCTGCAAATCAACTGAAGACCTTAAACAAGCAATTAAACGCCAAAAAATAGGCATCACGAGGAAATTTACACTCACAGCTGCCTAAAATACACAGAACATAAAGAAAAAATCTAGAGTCTGTTACTGCCAATCAATCCTGTCAAAGTAATTTTTATTTATTCATAAACCAAAATTAACAAAACCTCTAGGCTAGAAAGACTTAAGAATACCCGGAAACATTGTAGCTTGGTTGCTGTAGACACAGCAAGGTCAGATAGATGTTCATTTGGCAGCGGCTTCGGTCGAGTCATGCCTGCAACTGTTACAGCATCGTTTGCCTCGACCTGTATGTGGCACATTAGAAAAGCGGAAAATAAGTAACATCTTGCCTCTCTTGAACTGCAATTATATGTTAGCGCATTATGTACATATTACACTCACCCAACACACACACATTATGCCAACAAGAGCCCAACCTTAATTGGCATTTCGAAATACACACTCATATAAATGGAATTCCTATTCAAAAGTGAGGAACTTAAGTACTTTACCGTGTTGATGAGGTCAATTATGACAGAGAGCTCTTGGTGAGCCAACTGCAGGTTCTCTACTAAACTCTGCCATTGCCATTGCTGCTGATTGGTTGTTGTACCCTCCTTAGCACTTGTACCTTCAGCCTTCCGCTTCTTACTGGGATCCTCTCTCTCTACTGCAAAGGCAAAGTCTATTCTCCTTATCAAGTTCACTCTCTTCTCATCATAACCCACATCACTGCCACACATATAAGCACCAAAATCACATCATCCATCTATGCATCAATTTTTACATTTAGTATGTATTGTGAAAAGGAAGTGGATAAGACTAACGAGGGGAAGCGTTCAAAGCCATTTTCTTCAATGGCCTCCAGCCGTTTTATCGGGAGCTTGTCGAGTGAGATTCCAAGATCTCCGTCCATTTTCTTGTTCTGATTTTCAGGAAATTTTTCCCAGATGATGTGAATCAGATCCTAGGAGTAGTAGTCTATCAGCAAGGAAGCTTAAGATTTTCTGATACCATCTGATGTCCTTCACATAGATTTAGGTAGGACTGACAAATTCATGGCAGCCTGTTTTTTGAAACATAAACACATATCAGACTATCAAAGCATAATATACAAGAATCAGAAAAGATGAAAATGGGCAGAAATGTTAATAATTAGTACAGGAAAAGAAAAAGTGATTCGTCACTAGTTATGCATTTTATGTGAAACAACATAATCTTCATTATTTGAGAATTTTTATGGATGGAGAGAGAGAGAGAGAGATCATGATGACACTCTGGGACTCACCATTGCCATAGCAAGCTACTGAAGAAAAAGGAAGAAGCATAAGAAGAATAAGAACTCAGTGAGTTGTAATGCACTAGATTTTGCCAACCATCACGAGTGTGTGCCAAATTCGAACTTGGATGAAAAAGTGATTTGCTTGTTTAATTTTGCCTCTCAATTAGAATTTGAGTTAGAACTTTCATAGAAACAATGAATCTGGTACATAGCATTACTGCAGTTAGCTGTTTCATCATTATTGCTCACACTGAAATATCTTGTCAATATTTCCTCGCATGAGCAACGAAACCAAATTCACCAAATAAAGAGTAGCAAACAATCCCAAATACTATAATCAATCCACATTTTGTACTGTGGCTTCATAATATCTCTACCACATCCTTCTATTTCGTTCTCTAACAGATAACATACATACACATTTTTTTTTTTTTATACAAAAGTTAACAAAATAAAATAACCAAAAAGTGAGTGCTGATCACAAGACCGATCAAAGCAGATGGGGCCTCATTAAAACCTTCTAAGGTAAAACAGTAACCGGAAAACCTTAAAAGAAAAAAAAACAAGCAAAAAGAAATATCAAAACCATGGCAATCACACTGCATAAGATAAAAAACAAACTAAATCTGATATGGTAAAGAAAGTGGCAGCAATAACATCATGAAGGAAATTAGGGCGACATCCCACCAAATGTTACCCACAACAACAAGGATATCAGATTAGCCTCGACGAAAAATGTGGGAAGCCCGATAACATACATACACATATACAATTTAAAGTTAACAACTCCAGTTGAAGTGAGTGTCGCGAAAAGCAAGGTCAACAGTAACCGGATACACGAAAAATGTCGCAACAAGCAAAAAGAAATATCACGATCACACGCATAAGATAAATATCGAACAGGAAGAGATAGAAAGTGGCGGAGGTTTTACCAAGCTTCAAACGAGGTTCAGACGACAGCAGTTTCAGTCCCGCTCGAGAAGAAAAGCTCAATGGCGTTTCAGGGTTTAATTCGTGTCAATAATGGAGACGGAGATGATAATCAATAAAGTAGAGAAAATTGCGAGAATGATTCTGACGGCGGCGCTGCAATGGTATGCCGGCGACGGCGATTGAGAAAGCGATCGATGGAGAAGGACAAATTGAGAGGATTTGGGGAATGGGACCTAGGGCTTTCCAATTGCGTTTACAGTGTTCAGTTTGTTGCCTTTTTTAGGGGTACAATACAATACAATGGTACATTATGAGGAAACACACGGACACTCAATGTGTGTACAAGCTTCTAAAGCACAAGACTAATCCCTAATTGTTAATTTTCATTTGTTTTTTATTTATGTTTTGTTGGTAATAAAATTGACACATCCTATGAAATTGCTAACTTTATAAAGATAAAAGACAAAAAATGTTATTTAGCCACAAAAGCAAAATTGTTCATGACCAAAACTGCAACTTTTAAAGATAAAGGACTAAAATTGCAACTACCCCAAAATTACAGGACTAAAATTGTAATTTACCCTAATAATAAATAATAATATTGCTTTTGAATAAAATGTGAAAAATTGCAACTACTTAAGTGATCATAAACTTTTAAAAAGCTTTTCATTTATATTGATATTGATTTTACAAAAAGCCAAAAAAGTGCGTTAATTATCAAATTCTAACCGTTTTTGTTTTTCCATCCTTTCCCTCTTTTTTTAGATGAAATTGAGCTTTATTGAAATTACGACAAATCCGCAAATACAACTTTTAGCAAATTCTAACAATTTTTTCTTTCTCCGTCCTTTTCCACTTTTTTTAGATGAAACAGAGCTTTATTGAAATTACGACAAATACGTAGATACAATTTTAACTAGCCAAAGTGGCACATCCTCATTCTTCTATGAGTGATGATAGAAAAAAAAGCAAAACTAGCTAGTCTATGAGCAACATTATTCGTTGCTCTACGTACATGAAATAATTTGGTTACATTCATAGTATCTATTAATGATTTCAAATTAAATATGTGTGTATTTGAGATCTTCTTTTTTTTTTTCCTCATTCTTTATAGGAGGATGGGGAGTAATTTTCAAGTGGCTTTTATTTGTCCCAAGACCTAGTGGATTGTTGTTTTATAGTAAATTAGTTTGTACCATACGTGAGATTTTTTTAAAAAAAACCAGATGAACTATTTGTTTTGTCCAGCGTATTCGTTGTAATTTTTCTAATTATACAGATCAGTTAGACTTGTTTAGGTCAAAAAAATTGTTTCAAATATATATAGGTTTATAATCACGCATGACTTGCAACTATTTCACTTGTAATCAATTGTAATTTTATTATGATAAATTAATGAATTTTATTTTGATTCTAAGAAAATATACATAAATATGTTAAAGCTATGTGGCTTTCTTTTGAGTTAAATCTTTGTGATTCCCAGTTTCCGCCAGCTCAATCATGTACAATTTTACGAATGACTTTTGTGATTTTATTGCCATTATTTTTTTGATAAATACTCCAACGTAGATTGTAATATTATCAAAAGAATGTGGCTCAACATAATTAGACATATTTTTTACAAAAGAAAATAATTTCATTAATTCAAACTAGCAATACAGTTAGAAAAGACATAAATAATTAACATAAAAGATGAAACTATGAAAGATTCATAACAAAATTCGTCTTAAAAGTGTATAATTATGAAATATTGCTTGTATAAATCATCCGCACAAAAAACACTGCACGGAATCACAAAGAAGAAAACAAATAACTAATTCATATATATTTAGGAAAATCACATATTTAGAAAATAAACTGATAAAAAATATATAGATGGGATAATTTCATACTAAAAAAATAGCAAAAAATCACCCATTATGATGAACGTCATTTACTTCCATAATAAAATGATAATAAATCACACTTATTGTCTTATTACATTTAAATTGTTTACAAATACAAATATTATACTTTTGATTTTTTTTTATGAAAATTTAAATAATTAAACGGTGATCAAAATTATGCTAAAAGATGGTTTTTAAATTTTTTTCAACTTTCAAAATATTAAAAATATAAAAATATTTTCTAAACCTAAATCAAACTTTTTGAATGGATGTCAAGTGTATTCACGTGATTTACCCAATATGATCCAATCAGAGAGATGAATATTAATCAATTGTACAATGACCTGATCTAAATGCACCTCAAGATTGACCACCCGTTTCAAGTGATGCATCTTGCCACACATTCACATAGATAATTTATTTTTAGTATTTAGTTGACCTTACAAACCCTTTAAAATATAATAGAAGTTGTTTAAAAGGTCGATCCAAAAGAAGTTTGGTATATTTTTTTTTTTCATTTTTTTTAGAATAGCTTATTAGATCACATCATCACAAAGTCTTTTGATACCATATAAAAGTTGTCATTGAAAAAATCGAAATGAAAAACTAATGATGCGGTTGGATACCAAGGCATTGTTTCAAATTTCGTTCTTCTTTCAGTTTCCAATTATACATAAAAGTTTAATCGTGTTTGTTTAAATAAAATTTTCAAAAAAAAATCATCATTTTCATTTTCTATTTTTTTCTCATAAATCAACATCTCAAACCTATAATTTCTATTCTCAAATCTATACACGAACCCTACATCACTCATCATTACTTATCAATAACTATTCTCATATTTTAACCCAATTATAATGTGGGGACCCACAAATTATCAACTTTATCTACTTAAAATATTACTATTTTTAAATTATAACTATCTAATGGGATCCACCAACTATAATCTTACAAATATAATATTATATATTCAAATTAAAATATTGAAGTGGACCCCACTACTACCAATTTTTCAATTATTATATACATAAAATAATATTTCAATTTTTTCAAAAAAATAAATCATTTAACAACCCTACATATTTTTTTTTTTTTTTCATTTTCAATGTTTCACAATATTTCAGTAAAACCAATATGTTTTTTTTTTACTATTTTCTATATCACAACAACTTTAATCATTGGAAACATGTCATCCCATATTTTCAAATTTCTCACAAAAATTTTCTTTTATCAAAAAAACATGTTTGTTTTTTTCAAAAAATATTTTATAGTGGACAAAAATTCATTTTTTATGAAATCAATCATAAATTCATAATAGTGATTAGTGAACCCAAGGCCCCAAAGCAAAAAATCGTGTCGGACCTAGCCAAACAGTAACCAGACCATTATTTTTGGAGCTCATCCGGCCCAATCCAAAAAACAAATGAGTGGGGCCTCTTAGGACCGACCTAGATTTTATGGCCTAACATCAAACTCATTTTTGGGCCCTAAGAAAATGTTGACAAGAATCTTAAGTGAAGATTTTAACACACCAAAAAATCTGTAATTCTAATCACATCTATACATTTTTTTCAAAAAGAATAAATCATTGCTACACATTTTCTATTTTTTTTTACTTTTTCATATGTTTCTAATTATCAGTAATATCCAATATGTTTTTTTTTTACTATTTCTATATCACAACAACTTTAATCATTACATGTCATCCCATATTTAATTTCTCACAAATTTATCATTCTTGTATCAAAAAAAATTCTATCGCTTTTTTTTTTTTTCAACAAATCTATTTTATAGTGGACAAAAATTTAAAAAATGAAAACATTTCATAAATTCATAATAGTGATTAGTGAACCCAAGGCCCCGAAAGTCGAAACCACTAAAGATTACCACAGGAAAACAAAAACAAAAACAACTCTTAAAGCTAGTCCATTTTTCTGTTTGAGCTTTGAATAAAATCTGACCCCCTGAGAGTTGACAAGAATCTTCCATGTTCCACACCAAAAAATCTGTAAAGACACGGAAAATCTGGTACCTCGCGCTTCAATAGTCGTACCACGTTCTCAAACCAGCAACTGTGGAGAAAAAGGCAGCTTTATATAGAAAGTCTTAAAGCGAGTGAAGCGGCGCCACCTGTTTTCTTGATCAATAATTTTCAACAATTCTGACAATTAGCCCTAAATCAAGGCTCCACGAGAAGATCGGAATCCATTCTGTCCACTTTTCACCCACCATTAATTACAGATTTCCTTTACAAAAGTAGAGAATCAGATAGAGATAATTATATTACCCAACTTGTTTATTTATTGATATATATTTTCGTCAAGAAGAAACGGGTGGATTTTGGGTGGTACTATGGGTTCGGATAGCAATTATCAGAGGAAGGAGGTAAAAGGAGAGTTCGGATACGTCCTCCAAGATGTACCTCATTTCACCGATTACATTCCCGATCTCCCTGTATGTTATCTTTTTTTTTCTATTCATCTATGCATACATCTGATAATTGTCAGGATTAAATGTTACTATTATGTATGCTTGTATGAATCTATATGTATGATGTGTTTGGCTTAATGTTATATTTTGTGTATGTGATTCATGGTCGTGAATATTGGTCGGGTTGTTTTATTATTTCACCCAGTGCGTAATCGCGTGCTTGCATTTTTATTAATTTAAGTTTGGTGTTTTAGTTTTTGAGATTCTATGATTGTTTTTATTTGTGTTTTCATTATTATGTTTTTTTGATTGAGATTGTTTTGTGGTAATGTTTTAATGGATTATAGTTGTGTGATTCAATTCTTGGAGCTTCTTTTAGTAGATTATTTTGTGTTCGCGGGCATTTGTTGCTTCCTAGATTGTATATGTCATGATTTGAGCTAGGCGATTTTGTTTGCGGGATAATTTTTGTTTTGTTACATTGTAATCATTATGCATTTGAGCATTGTCATGTTATTTTGGGTGTGTTAATTCACTAGAAGGTTTGTGTAGTTTTGTACTAGAGTATGATTGTAAATTGATATATTTTGGTTTGGTGATTTGGTTTTTAGAAGTACTCTCTGGAATTTGGTATGTGAAAAGTGGATACAGGATGTCGTGTTTTAGAGTTAGATTAGTGCTTGAGTTTTTCGCACATTGAACTCCATATAATCTTCTTAGTTTTCGATTGCGACCTTGCAGTGCAAGGTGTGTTTAAATTTTCTCCTAGAAAAGCTTAATCTTTGTTTTTGTTGAAACAAGGAAGAGCTTAACTTACGGGAAATGATATAATTAAAAGAAGTGGTTTCCAAAGAAAATTTCCCCTTGATTCTGAAGTGCTGCCTAACTGGATGAGTATGGAAGTGGACTTTCTCAAAATTGAGTAGATTTTATTTTCTCGAGATCACTAATATTAATAAAATGGGAAGGGTTCCACCTGAAATAATGTCAAACAAATAATCGTATGGTATTGAGATGAGGGATAAAATACATTAATGTACTGAATCTGCATCCTCGTACATGTAAGCTATTGTACATATATGCTGTGTTTGAGTATTTTTTTGTTACCTACTCCTTATATCTTGCATTATTTTACATATATGTTGCATACCTTTATCACGTATTCTATGTATTTAAGAGGTAAAAGATTCTGTTGTTTGCATCTGTGTTTTACATTAAAATGCTAATGTGGAGATGGCGTATTACTTGCTGGAATAAATATTTAATTAATAAAATCTTCATTGATCCTGTTCCTCTATGCGATTCTCACAAATGGACTAGTGAATAAGAAATAATTATTATAGTAAATTCTTGAAGGATGTATTGAATGTTTGGATATCTTTTTCTATTTGTGGAATCTGATACGCATATTTGATTATTATTGGCTTGTTCATTTTCCCCGTTTAGTTAAGGCATATTAACATGAATCTTTTGGTGTTCTGCTTTAAAATAATTTTGTTTATGACCATGGTAGAAGTAAAGGTGAGAAATGAAAAACTGATGAAAATGTTAGCTGAAACATAATTTTTACTTGCTGCAAGTCCAAGATTGGTTAAAGATCATATTCACTCTTTTAGTAAATTTAGGAGATAATGTGAGGACTTATTCTCACCCCATGCATGCCCTTGTTGATCAGTGCTTCTTATTTTTTTGTGCTTTAATAATTTATAGTCATTTAGTTTTCTAATTATGCATGCTGGTGCTTGATTTTTTTGGCAGACTTATCCAAACCCACTACGCTCCAATCCTGCGTATTCAGTTGTCAAGTTAGTTGATCTTTCTTTTATCATTTCCTACTCTGTATTTTGTTGCTTTTTTGCAGTGATATATATATATATATATCATTTCTTCATGATTATAAATAAAAATGTTTTTTCTTTTCAGGCAGTATTTTGTTGACATGGATGATAGTGTCCCTGAAAAGGTAATTTTTATTATTCAAATTAGTTTGTTTAATCAGGCTAGCCAATCACTTGCTATGTTTAGAACTCCACATACTATATATATATATATATAATATATTTATTTATTTCCAATCACTAACTGCTATGTTTAGAACTCGAATCTAAATCCGTGAGACGGACCTCCTAAGGGCTCCGTCTTGAGAACATGAATATGAAAATAAATTTAAAAATAATAATATGAAAAAACAAAAATAAAACCCTAAAAACATGAACCATGAATAATAAACCCGAAAAACAAAAATAAACCCAAAAAATAAAAAAAAATTTATTTCAATTAAAAATAAAACCAGAAACAAAATAAACCCTAAAATAATAAATATAAACCCTAAGAAAAATAAAATTTGAAAAAAAAATTAAAACTCAGGCGGATTTAGATCCGTAAAACACTTAAAACTATTTATTCCTAATGCCTTGGTAGTAGTTCTGACTTTTCTTAAAGTAATCAAATTATGTTTAGTGATATTTTACAGGTTGTTGTTCACAAGGATACTGCAAGAGGGATACATTTTCGGCGGGCTGGACCTCGTCAGAAGGTATATATTCCTTTACCGTTTGTAGGAAATTCATCAAAGTTTGGTTAAATTTTGCATCGATATGCGCAGGTTTATTTTGCTCCAGATGATGTGCATGCCTGTATCGTGACATGTGGTGGTTTGTGCCCTGGACTAAACACGGTGATCAGGGAAATTGTACAGAGTCTTGATTATATGTATGGGGTCAACAAAGTCCTCGGAATTGATGTAAGTTGGCTGATCATTAATGTTAATTGTGACAAGTACTATTTTCAGAAGTCTTTTAGTTTTAGCTTTCATCGTGTTGAGTTTAGATCATAACATTTGGTTAACTGTTAGTGTTTTTTTTTTCTCCCCATCATAATTTGTTAGAAAATGCGTAACCCACATCTGTATGTATTCTTTCTGCTATTTATCACACTAATTTATCAAGCCCATGTCTTTCTTTCTATGGATATTACTTATGTGAATTGTGAATGTAATATTACTCTGCTATCTCCATCAGCCATGAAAGTGTCAAATTTTCATATCTTCTTTAATGCAGTTTTTGAAGTAAGGCTAATGCCATCATTGTTTACATATTTATAATCTCCTAATCGCAACATCTCTTCTCTTAGGGAGGCTATAGGGGTTTCTATTCCAAAAATACCATCACTTTGACACCGAAGCTTGTGAATGACATACATAAGCGTGGTGGGACCATCCTGGGAACATCTCGAGGTGGCCATGACACCATGAAGATTGTCGACAGCATTCAGGACCGTGGAATTAATCAGGCATGTGTTAGATTGTACCTAATATTGAACAAATCTTCCACACCACTCTATCTGGAGTTTTACTTGCTTACGGTCATTTACTCCTGCTGTTTTGGCATGTAATAAACTGCATTTTGACTCTGATGAACAGTATTACTGGCTCAGGTTTATATAATTGGAGGAGATGGCACCCTGAATGGAGCAGCTGTGATCTATGAGGTATCTTTATTAGGGAATAGAGCCACTTTCTAATAGCCACGTTCCAATGAAGTTAATCTGTGAGGACTGTTATCTTGGCCTGGTAGACCATATATTTTTATGGCAACCAACTGAATGTCATTGAAAAGTGGTATTTGTAATGAGTCTTACATATGATGTTGACTACTTGACTTATACTCCCTCTTTTTTATGTGTATTAATTATCTTGTCAACCTGTTTTCTACATACTTTATAAAAAAGTTATGAAGTTTATGAAATAACTTCTAGCTGTCATTTTATCTACACTGATATATCAATGTAGCATTTGGGTTGCTTGACCTCTACCTCTAATTGAGGGTCTTTTTTCCGGTTATCGTGACTATGTTGAAATAGCAGGCTTTGTAACTGGAGCTGGCTCAATGCCATTTTCCCCTTAAATAATTTATACTATTTGATATTCTTTTCTATATAGCATAGTAGACTTTTGTGGAGATATTTTTGTTCTTGAGAGCAGCAATTTTGTCTCCCTTACCTTTAATTTCTTCTGCAGGAAATCAGAAAGCGTGGTCTAAAGGTTGCTGTTGTTGGTATCCCCAAGACAATTGATAATGATATACCGGTATCTGTCCTCCTTCCCTTCTTATTGGAGAAGCGTGTTCTTTGTATTGTTTTCTCGTATTGATACTTTAGTATCTAATTATGTGATTAGCTTTAATGAATGAAACATCTGTTAGCTCTTCGCGTGGATCATTTCTATTTCACAAGTCAAATTTTGAGTGTATACATGGACATTTTTGTCTCCCCATTTACAAAATACGTGCTTCAATGACCAGTTACGAAGTTATACACACACATACACAAAAAAAAAAAAACAGTGTTTCAAATTTTTTGAAAAAGGGATCACCCCTGTATCATACGAAAGTCCACCTTAACCTTGATGTCATCTCGTGAAATTAGTTCCTTTAGATGTTATGTGGGTGTTTCTTGTGCCTTTCTGTTTCTTTCCTTTTTATGCATATGAATATATTTCTTTTATTTGTAACCTATTTCAATTTTGCTTTGCTTCTGTTATCAGGTTATTGACAGGTCATTTGGTTTTGATACTGCTGTAGAGGAAGCTCAACGTGCCATAAATGCTGCACATGTTGAAGCTCAGAGTGCAGAGAATGGAATCGGTGTAGTGAAACTAATGGGTCGCTACAGTGGTAAGATGACTCTCTCTACACGCACTTAATAGTCAGTTCCCTAGTTATATATCGAACTGTTATCATGTGAAGGACTTAACTTTCCAAGGTTATTGTGGTGTGGTATGGGGTGTTTCTCCATTAATTTCAGCTATAAGAATTTTCACCTTTTTTGAAAAGCTGGGTTTTGCCAATATCGTTTAAAACAAGAAAGATGCATATTGTACAAGCACACAACATTTTAGCAACACTCCATTGTTGATGCAGGTTTTATTGCAATGTATGCTACTCTGGCCAGTCGAGATGTGGACTGCTGTTTGATTCCGGAATCACCATTTTATCTTGAAGGAAATGGGGGTCTTTTCGAATATATAGAGAAAACACTCAAAGTAAATGGACATATGGTCATTGTTATTGCTGAAGGAGCAGGACAGGAACTTCTTGCAGCAAAAAATGAACAAGATGCTTCAGGGAACAAGCTACTTCAAGACGTCGGGTTGTGGATTTCGCAAAAAATAAAGGTATAGGTTTATATAATATGGGTTTTGTGGCTATTTGTTAGTTGATGTGTTCGTTCTTATTTTTGACTTCTTTGGTAAAACCATTATGTTCAATAAAAAGAAAGGAAAATATGTAAGAAACTTGGGATGATGCAACATGTGTTTTGCATTGTCTTGAGAACAAGAAAACATGCTTGTCACCATCCTTGTAAACCAAACATAGCCACCACATGCAGTCAGAATTCTGTTAGCACACCTCTTTGAGTGAGTGTGTGTGTGTGTTTATCAGTGGGAGTGGGCATGAGGAAGGCCACTTGTAATCCTCTGCTAACTATCTTGACCAGAACTCCTACTGTTAACTTCACTATTACCCACCGTAAGAAACCTCAATCAGTGTCAGTTGATATAACCATAACTCACGACCTAACTTGCTCATAAACTTGATTAACCTTTGACCGTTTTAAATTAAATTACTAAAAAATGAGAAAAAAGTATATATTTATAAAATATTATTTGAAATTATTAATTTATAAATGTTAGATATAATATAAAAATACATAAAAAATGTATTATTTTTTATCCTTCCTGTTTTAAAATATTTACTCGTGACCCCAACTTGCTCATAAACTTGATTAACTTTGACTCCTAATCACTAAATTTGAGGTCAATTAGAGAGAGAGGACAACCCAAACGGGGTGGGCGGTGTGGGAATGCATTTTCATCTCTCCTTTGAAAGCACAAACTTGCTCATAAACTTGATTAACCTTTTATTTGTAGTTAATGGATTGCTGAAACAACCTCTATTCTGTTGTGCACCATACATGGTTTTTTTCTCCTTCCTGTTGTGATATTTACAAAAAGGAAAAATCTCTCTTTTGAAAGCACAAATGTTTGTCTCTCTTTGAGAAATTTTATCAAATGTAAGATTGGATTATTGGAATGTCAAGTTGGGTTTATGAAATTGGGAAGATATGGAGTAAGAAACGAGCATAATAGCAGGGTTTAACCGATTTGGGATAATTTATGGGAAAACTTATCGAGATGGTTGGAGCATATTCCATGACCAGGACACTGGTGGGCGGTCATATTAATGGTACACTTCCAAGAAAAGGTTGAATTGAAAAACGGGAACTCTTAAAATGTGATGGTGCCTTTGTGGTTTCGCTTTGATTGAGGCCCTCGATATAGTTAATTTAAGAAGAGCATTAGGATAAGGCTCGAGTTTAATTGAGATAATAATCCTTTTGATCTTAGCTGAATATAAATCTCCTACTCCATAAACCTGCTTGATGAAATTTTCACTTATGGGCAGGGTAGAGGAAGGGGGACGATAAACCTAGTACCGTTAAATAAGATGTCCCGTACCTCCTCGTTAGATTAAAAGTTACAAACTTAAGTTTCTCAGTCAAAAGCAACATTATGGTGATCGGTCTTTTTATCAAGCTACTCTTCTCTTTTGGCAGGATCATTTTGGGAAGCAAGATAGACTTCCAATTACTCTAAAATATATAGGTTAGTATACTCAATATACTCATACTGAAATTGTTTTATCCTATTTCTTCCATAAATTGAACTAACTTGATAATTTTGCAGATCCAACTTACATGATCCGTGCTATTCCTAGCAATGCAGCCGACAATGTGTACTGCACACTCCTTGCTCAAAGTGCTGTTCATGGAGCAATGGCAGGGTACACGGGCTTCACAAGTGGGCTTGTCAATGGCCGGCAAACATACATCCCCTTCTATGTAAGTGCTTTCTGTTACGTAATATATTTCAGATTTCTCAGGTTTCATGCTTTTCTGGTCCAAACTTAGGTTCTTGAGATTTGCTAGTAATTCATATCTTTTTGGGATAATTACAAAAATTACCCCTGAGGTTTTGGTTAATTACAAAAAAAAAAAAACCCAGAGATGTTTCAAAATTACAAAAAGCCCCTCAAGTTTGATTATGTCTTAAATTTAAGGGGGTAGTTGTAATATTTCTAAAAATATAGGGGGGGGTTGAAATGTTTTGTTTCTTATGAAAGGATAAAATATAAGATGAAAAAACTCAAAATGTTTTTTTTTTGCAATTTTCAAGAACTTCTGTTTTTATTTTACTTTTTTCTTGTAATTAGCCAGAACCTCATTTTTTTAAACATGAGGCATTGCTTAATTGAATAAATACAGGTATTACAATTCCAACCTGAGAAGTCCATATTAACTTTTTGTGTTAAATAACATTGATTTTTAATGCTCTGTGCTGAATAATACGTGAACTTGACGGGTTTTTTTTGCAGCGTGTTACTGAAAAGCAAAACAAGGTTGTCATAACAGACAGGATGTGGGCAAGGCTTCTCTCTTCAACTAATCAACCAAGCTTCCTGGGACCGAAAGTTGACGAAGACGGTGGTGAGAACACAGGTAATACAGACACCAGCACGAATGAAACAAAAAGCACTTGATTCTTGAGCACTTCCTGTTTGCATGAGTTGGCACCAAAATTGAGCTTTGCGTGCGACTTTTCCAAGTTTGAGATATGTACAATAATATCGGATTAATCGGATCATGTAGGAACGAATTTCAAGGTGACCGATCTGTTAAGATGCCTCAGCTGGAGGCAATAAATTTATTGTTGAAGATTTTGTTTATTAGAGAAACACGACTCGATTGTGTTTCTCATGTATGTATTACTTGCATTGATGATCGTCACATCGTTCTTGGAGTAGTGAAATTTGGTCGTTGTATTTTCACGCGGAATTGCTATAGTTTATTAAGGTCCTCAAAGTGTTCATAAGCTAGTTTTATGCTGGATTGGCATTGTCAAACGTAATGAGTTTAGTGATTAAATAAAAAAAAAGCACATTGATAGTGAATTAATTTTAGTACTATCATTGATGCGTCTTTGAATCTGCTATTGGAAAAATAGCTTTGTTCTTGCAAACATTTATTGAGTTATATGGGGTTTAACCATGGGTTAATTGGTTTTGGCATTATTGCTCAAATCATTGATTTTATCTACTCTATGATTTCTTGATATATATATATATATATGTGTGTGTGTGTGTGTGTGTGTGTGTGTGTGTGTGTGTGTGTGTGTGTGTGTGATTTTTTAACTGTATGGTGTGCACACATCCACACACAACACACACTCGAATAATTGCTCGATGAGATTATAATAATCGACAAAGTTGCTATTTAATTGTGAAATAGGGTAGACCAATTGTTCATGTCTTTTAATAATCCAACTTTTACTAATTAAATGTGTTCTTTATTATATGTTCCTATAACAAAAACAATTTCTTTCCAACTTTCCGAAAAAAAAAAAAGAAAACCCACCAGTTCCCAGGATAATTCAATCACAGCATTTGTTTTTCTTATGAAAATGAATTATACAAATACCTTCAGGTTTATATTGATTATATGTAAAAAACATCCTTGACGTGTTGAAATTATAGATTCCCTCTTGTGTATTGGATAATGATAAGATCATTGTATAATGTTTTTCCTTTCAAATTTGTATTCAATTTACCAGTATTGGTCAAAAAAATATTTCAGAACTTCCGTTGAGTTTTATCGGTGTTCACTAATTCAAGGAGTTATAATTTCAAAAATTTAGAAATGGTTTTTGTAATTAAGTGAAATATCAGGATAACTTTGTAATATACCCTTCATCTGATGTTTGGTTCTAACTTATTTTGAGGACCAACAAAGTAAAGAAAAAAAAGAGTACAAGGGTAAATTCATTAATTGATGCATTTGAGTGGCCTTTCATATACCAAACATTTAGATTAGCATAGGAAGGTAAAAATCAATCTCAATAAAGAATATGTGAATTATTTTCACACTACAATACAATACAATCATTTGGTTAATATGCCATACATTGGAGATAATAATATTTTCTCATCTAATTGACACAACAGAAACACTGATAACCAACTAATGGCAGTCTACAATAGGACTTGATATTTGGTTGAAAATGGACATATAAACCTGTCAAATCATCAATCAACCCCTGTAAACGCCCGAGGGATCGGCATTTTGCACGATCCATGGATGCTCAAGTAGTTTGTGTAGAGGCAGGCGCTTCGAAGAATCCTTAACAAGCATCTATTGAAAAACATAATAATCAACCAATCAATCAAACAACAAAAAATAAACAAAATTAAGTTGAGTTCCCCCACCTTTTTTAGAACCAGTTTATAAGCACATCTTATTTTGTGAGCTTATAAGATTTAAAAAACATATATATAAAACACATCTAAAGAAGCTTATAAGTTCTTTAACATCTCATAAGATATTTAAAACCAGATAATAAGCTCAATGGTTTTAAACAACCAAACTTATTAAGTTTCAAGCTCCAATCTTATTTATAGCTTATAAGATTTAAAAACATATATATATAAAACACATCTAAAGGAGCTTATAAGTTCTTTAACATCTAAATTTAAAACCTGACTTATGAGATCCTATAGCTTCTATTGAAAGAATTATGTGCAAGTGTAATTAAATTACCTGAAGAGATTATTGGTCTTGGAGGGAATTTCAAATCCACCTGGATAATCCTGCAAAGAAAGCAACGAGCTCGTACCTCAAAATGTGGCATTCACACTGTTATAACTTGAAAAGTTTCCCATTACATATTTCCACTCATTAGAGAATGATTAATTTGTTAGCAAAAAGTTCATTCGCAGCCCAGTTTACCTTCTGTATGTGTCTGAGTGTTCTTTCGCTTCAAAAGGGGGCACTCCATAGAGAAATTCATAGCACAACACACCAAGGCTCCATATGTCCACATTTGCATCATGCTCCACACTCTCCACTGTAAAAATTTAAAATATATGTTGTTTATAAAGAAAATCTTTGACACAATGGTTTGTTATTAGATGCTTTTGAGTTTATTTTAAGGGTTACATAAACTATTTATGAGGTTTAGCTTACCATTATCTTTTCAAAATTACAAATGGCCCCTTGACATTTGTGTCTATCTTACAAATAGCAAATACCCCCTTGGTATCTGTAATTTAGAAAGATAACTGGAGTTTTTTGTAATCAGGCTAAACCTCAGGGACTACTGTATAATCCCTTAAATTTAGAGAACGTTAACTTTTATCTATCGAACTCTTAATCATGCGCACCAATATCCGCTCAATTTTGATGTTAACATAGAAGTAAGCATGCATACCCACCCATCTCAGGTGGAAGATAATCTAGAGTGCCACACATAGTCCGCCTGCGGTTGAAAGTGTGCACGGACCAACCAAAATCTGCAATTTTCAGTTCACCCTGACAATTGGAAACACTAGTACAATGAGAAAAGGCTGCAACACTTATCATGAAATTAAAAAAGTAAAAGCATACAAAATAACCTTTGATCCAATCAAAAGGTTCTCTGGTTTGATGTCTCTGTGTATCACATGCTTCCCATGGCAATATATGAGTGCCCGAGCTAATGATGCAACATACTGTCCCATTTTCCATAAATACAAACAGAACCATAGCCCCTTGTCAGCCAGTATCTTAAATGTACAAGAAGTTAAACTACATCCTAATCATAAGATCATTTGTAAAATCAAGACACATTGCATAATTCGAAATGATTGCAACAAAATACAAATGTCATGGTGAGCTTTATAATTGACTATCATTTTCTTCAGAAATCTAACACAGGACTAAGACATTGTAATACTTAAAGCGAGCGAGGAAAAAAAATGCTGGAGGCAATGACTCACAGTAGCAGCACGTCTTTCACTAAAATATTTGCAATTCTGTAGCTCTTTGTAGAGTTCTCCCTTGGCAGCATATTCCAGAATCAAATAAACTCGTTTCTGCAGTAAAATATGTTATGGTTAGTCTAATATAACATTTTCTTCAACTCATTAACTAAAGAACAGCCGCATGCCTGATCGTAAAAGTAACCATAGAGCCGTAATATGTTGGGATGTCGAAGATGGCTTTGTATTTCCACTTCACGACGAAGCTGATGCTCAACCTGAGACTGTTTCAGCTGGTTCTTAAACAATACCTTTAGTGCCACAATGTGTTTACTCTGCTTGAAAAGGAAAACAAATATATTAGTTTCATTCATAAAACTTATATTCGAATAATCCTCTCATAAAACCACTTTTCCTTCCCTCAAAAACACAAATTAAATTTACATTTCATCTGGTTAATATCATCCCAATTACGACATTTAGTTTTCCAAAAGCTCCTGTTAAGCTGAAAATATCCAATTTCAATAAGAATTAGCTAACCAGTTAATTTCTATACGCCACATATTCAGTGTATCATGCCATTGATTTGAGCAGCACTGACCCTTTTTTCTCTAGCGAAATATACATGTCCAAATTTCCCTCTGCCTAGAGGCTTTCCTATGTCGAAGTCGTTTAGGCTCCACCTCTTTTTCTCTGCTGCAGTGCTCTCAGAAGAAGCCTATATAGAAAAATGGAAAACATTTTTACATATCCAATAATAGAACATGAAAAAGAGTTTATTGTGCTCATACAATCAAAATCGGTAAAGATTATAGTAGGAAACCAGAAGTTAATAGCACCGATATGCTATAAATGACGGCATAGAATAGTGGTATGGAATTTGAATTTGAGAACAATAATTCATTGCAACTTTCAGCTCCAATGCTGAACACGGACAAGATGCAATCTCCACATTTCACTTTTAGAGATTGCAATTTTTAATAGTGGCGACAAAAATTACTGCGCCACACAAAAGTAGATGTCAAACGTGAAACCACAAATCCTTATTCTCACAACCCTAACCCCTACAATTACACCGAATTCTGCAGTTACATACATAAAATTTGAATTACAGAAGCACAATTGCATTTTCTTCGTTTCCCTGTGTTCGAAAATATGAGAAATCAACAAAAGGAACAATTAATTAACTGACTTAGCCAATCTCCGTCCTCATCCCCAATTTTTTTTCCGGTGAATTAAAACCTTCATTTCCAAATACATCATTTGAATATTGGAGAACGATGAAAAAAAGGAGGAAGAAGAAGAGAAAAAAAGGTAAAAATTGTGAGAACCCCCTTCCCACCTCCACACCACCTCAAAACCCAAAGAAAAAAAAAAAAAAGAGAAACGTATAATAGCAGCAGAAATGGAAATCCATTGCAAATAAATGCGAAAAAAAAAAAAATCTCATAATTCTCCAATTTTCCAGGACCAAAATCATCAAAGAACCCTATAATTTTCCATTTTCTTTTCAATAGAAACAAAACATCTCGATTATCTTACCTTGTTTTCTTGTTGAGACTCCGTATCGATCGCCATTTCTGAAAAAACACACACTCACACACTCAAATGTGAGGGAGAGAAAGACGAAGAGATGAACGGTGTGATAAGCAAAATGCTGCGATCCGATTTGAATTGGTTCTTATTGGCGTAAATTAGCAACGGTCATATTTGAACTGGAGACTCGTACACGTGGCTGTGCCGCTGGATTCGCTTTTTCAAAATTTTCCATTTTTTTAAGTAATTTGGAATTATTTTGACAAGTAAATAAAGGATTTTGTCCTGGAGGAGCGTCCCTAGAGATTAGGGTGGGGGGGCCAGGTGATCCCTATATTGACTCTCGTTTTTCTTTTTGACACAAATGGGAATCGTTAAGTTAGGAATGGGCTTTATTTAGCAATTCATGACAAATTGCTGATTGTCATTAGTAAAAAAAGAATAAAACCCTTTTTTAAAAAAAAAACTTTTCCAAAAACCAAAAACAGGCCAAAAAATGGGTCTGCTCGGTCATTTTCAAAACATCATTATTATTTCATATTTCTTATCTTTCTTCAAGAAGCTCTTATCGCTTATTAACAATTATTATCATTAGTCAACTAAGAAATATATTTTTATCTGAGCACCGTCCGTAGTTCCGAGCAAGTTCGAGAGCAGCCCACGGTAACTGTATGCTTCAAGCTTTTCTATTACTCTTTGTCCACGCTTAGGGTTCCCCCAATTTTTTCAAAAGGACATATTAAAAAAGGCAAAACTCAAAAGAGCTATCATTTAGCATATTTTAATTTTATTTTTTTCTAATGATTTCTTTGTGATTAATTGTTTATACAAAATTTAAACTTATTTGTTTGTAAACCAATTTGTTTTTAGATCTATTATGATTTTAAAATAAAATTTTATTTTGTAAAAGGTTATTTTTTAATTTGTTTGGCATTCAAATTTATGCTTGTATTGTAAATGGGATTTGCTTGACTCACGATGGGGCTGGCAATCTTTAAATTTCTCGACGATGGGGCTAACAATTGACAATTTTAGTTCTTTTCACTCATTTTTTGGTTTTCTGGGAATATCAAACCAATATTATTACCGAAAATTAGCTATATAAAGTATTTATTATATTTTTAAAAATTTATTTTATTATTTGTAATTTTTATAATATAATGCTTATAAATTTGTTTTGCAAACCAGAAGAAATATCGTATATTTCACCTGATGTGGTTAATGGTTATAAATATTATTTTAGCAAAAATAAATAAAAATACAAGTTGCAGCACACCTTCGCCTACCTAGTCTTGAAAGTAGTACCTCCTAAAAATTAATTTCTTAATTTATCATTCTTTTATGTTGAAAAATGAAAATATATATTATGTTATATCCAAAAATTGGATTGGGCTTGGGACAAGAAAATTGGATTGGGCTTGGGAATAAGAAAAGTGGATTGGGCTTGGGACTAAGCCCACTAGAATCAACGCGAGTCCGAATTCGGGTCCAAAAGAAAGGGAAATAAAAAGTTAAAAATTAATTATATCTCTGTCGTCTCTATCTCATAATCAGAATAGAATGGGTAGCAGAGCAGCTCTGCTTCTACGAGCAACTCCCCCTCTCTTCAGCTTCAGGAAAAGTGCTTATCCAAAAGCACTTGTTCAGAATAAGCGATTCTATACGGTAAAATCGAGTCTCGATCCGCCAGATGTCGCACGCTTGGCTGAAACGGCTCGGATTTCCCTAACCCCACAACAGGTATTAATTGCATTTTGCAAACCATTTTATCTGTAAATTCAGCTGCAAATAATTTTTAATTTTTTACTTTACAGGTTGAAGAATTTGGTCCCAAAATCCGGCAAGTGGTAGACTGGTATCCTCCCTCTCTCAATGCATATACCCTTCTGTGTTATTTATTTATGTATTTAGATTTGAAATACGCATTTATACTTGTGTTTGTATGTGTGTAACAATGTGCTGAACCGGTATCGAGCTTATGCTTTTGATAATGAGAAATGGGCATGCTTATGTATGTTTTATCAGTTGAGCCCATTACTCTTTGGTGGTCCTGACAGAGAGGGGAGAAGGAAAAGGATTTGGAACTTTTGCTAAAACTTTGGCATATAACATGGTTTCCAAATTGTTTAGGGTGTGTTTGCTTGGAAGATTCTATAGATGGGAGGGAGTCTCAGGGATGGAGCCGGAAAATGAATGTTAGAGGGGGCAATATTTATTTTCTTTTAAAAATAGCGGATGGGGGCAAGATTTTGAAATTTAAAATTTTTACATAGATGGGAGGGACTAAGGGAGGAAATGAAGGTCTTTGGTTCGTTAGGAATTAGAGAGAAAAAAGGTGTAATTCAATACCATCTATAGTCGGAGTATCAAAATGAGTAAAATTAGCAAAAGTATGTCCGTCACATTTCCATTATAACGCGATTTCAGTATATTTAACCTCTTATGATGCTTGTCGGTGTTCCATAATCTGCTAACTTTGTGAATATGGGAACAGGTTTGGGCAACTTCAAGCAGTTGACCTTCAGAGTATTGAACCAGCCTTAAGAGCAGGTGCTTGAACACTCAATTTATACTTTGTTTCTGTTGTGAATAAAACCAATTAATCTCGAAGAGTGGTAAGTGGCTTTCTCATTTCAATTGGTGTTCATATACTCGATATTTTCATTATGTATTGCAAATTGAACGCGGAAATAAATGAAAATATGGCTTATGACTGTAAACGATGGCGCGATATGAATAATACCAATTACCCCACGAAGAGGATTAATTGGCTTATTTCAATTGTTGTTGTTGTTGTTGTTGTATTGCAAATTAAATGCTATATAAATTTCTGTCTTTCTTCTTGCTCAGTTCAACTCCATATGCTGCACATATTTAAGTTGAGGGTGTGTGTTAGTATGTATGTATAACTAATTGAAACTTTGTATTTAGACACCACTATTCAATTTGAAAAAAGTTGGACAATAAGCATCTCATTTGTTCATCATAGGAAGATAAATACTGGTAAAAATCTCAATACTTGCACTTGATTCTGTAAAAAGCTCATGTTTTTATTCATCAATGATTCTTGTTATGTTTCTATGTCAAAGGGTAGAAGGGATGTTGAGTTTATCTTGATGGATTTTCTTTCTTGGATTCTACAGATACCGAAGGCGACAATCTGCGAAATGATGTGCCAGAAATATTTGATAACAGGTACCAAACTTTCTTTATTTACTTTTTCCAGCATAGGTAGAAAGAATGAACAAATCATGATTATCACAATCTAAATTTACATGTCCAATTTTATAGGGATGCTATAATAGCTGCTGTGCCCACATATGAAGATTCTTATATCAAAGTTCCCAAAGTCTTGAATAAGGAGTGATATAGTTGATATCATTTAGGGGACTTGTTTTCAGTTGTTTATGATTAATCTTGCAAATCAGTGGACAATTCACTATGTTGTATGTTCTTCCCTTGCTCTAGCATTTTGTTTTGTCATCATTTCTCTAAAATTCGAGCATTTTCGCTTTTATATATATTAGGTATAATTACAAAACTATCCCTAGGTTTCGCCTAATTATAAAAAATCTAGTTATCTTTGAAAACTACGAAAACTCCCTTGAAGTATATGTTCATATCTTACAAATTGCACCTATTGAGGAGGGTAACTTATATACAAATACAAACCTCAAGGGGGTATTTGTAATTTAAAAGATAACTGGGTCTTTTTGTAACTAGGCTAAACCTCAATGGTAGTATTTGTAATTTTCCCTATATTAATAGTGTATGGTGATTTCAGCCATGCTGCAAGTCCTTTAAGGTAGCTTGTGATGATTTCAACAGTATGAAAATGAGTTCATGTTTACTGCTAGTTCTTAGTCCTCCCTATACTTAAGAGTTAGGGAAAATTACAAAAACTACCCTCTATGTTTAGTTATGGGCCATCCTAGGCTCCTAGCTGCTCTTGCACCAGTTACATATAGAGTTGAAGCCAAAAATAAATAAATAAAGACAAAAACTCATATGAGGTGGTCTCATGGATTAATTTCGTGAGATGGATCCTAAAATGATCCGTATTAGCTAACTCATTTAAATTTAGATCTAACTTTCTTTGATTTGCAAAATAAGTTGGATCCATTTCATAAATTTAAATCCGTGAGACAGTCTTACATGAGACTTACTCATAAATAAAATGGGAATTTGGTTCATCTTGTTCTAGATTATATTCCTACACAGATAGGGGTGGGTTGTAATGAATCGAATAGAGTCCAAATAGATTTTTGACATTTTATCGAGCTTCAAAATTTAGTTTGAGCTTGATTTGATTGAATCGAGTTTGAACGAGTTTTAGTTAAGCCGAACATGATTCGAGTTCAAGTAGATTGATGATTTTAAACATTATGTTATTTTTTTACCAATTGAATTAAGCTAGAGCCGAATTTTATATTTTATCGACGAAAAATGTGTTCAAGTGTGGTCCGATATGTTAATGAGTCGAGCTCAGTGGTCCCTTAATAGTTTACCTCAGGTCGAATATAGAATAATTTGTTCTGATTTTCTACCCTATGCATGGATCTAAAATTTCCAGCCTTTCGAGCCCACCAATTTTTTTCACACATAAAGATTTTTTCAGACACTGTTTCGGTAATAGGGACTGGAAGAAAAGCACATGAAATTTTAATAGGATGAAAAAGACCCATTTATAATTTCATATTGGCCCGTTAATCAAGCCCCGAATTAAGGCCCACCAAAAGACCCACCATGCTTGACGAAAAATGCTAGAAAATCATCAATCTGGGGTGGAAAATTCAAAATGCAATTATGGTACTGTGAACTATTTATTATTTTATTAAGTGGCTCTAAATCTCTTGATTATCAATAATTTATTGCAACATAATTGTCACTAGCTTAGCCAAAGTCAATCTCTATTCAATTTAAATGTTAATTACGGAGCCTAATTCAAAAGGTAAAAATAAAATTCAGTAAGTAAAATATTAAATAATTTCTCATAAAAACGCAAATATATAATGTCCAGTTGTCCACATCCCACATTGTTCAGGACATCATAAAAATTAGATTCTATTCCCAAACTGAGAAATTTATTTTCCAAAACTACACTAAATGACAAATTTACTTCTCAACAATGGACTCTTTAGATATTAAACTTTTTTCTTCCACTCGCGTATGAAAATTCCTTAATTAGGAAGTGAAACAACAATCAATTATTGAAGTTGAAAATATCGAGCTCATAAAAAGATTAACTTAAATATTTGCATGTATCGACGGAAGCGATGGCAATTCAAAGTTCCCCTAAAATTTATATAATCTTAAATTTTATAAAACGAAAATTATAAGTTTATTAAATTAGAAAATTTCAACCCTCCAACATTAAAATACTCTCTCAATATCATACCATGTGAAAACTCTCTTAATTACAAAAGTTATCCTTTGAGATTTAACTTAATTACAACAAAAAACCCAATTATCTTTCAATATTACAATACACAATTGATATTTGTTTATATATAAATTGCACCTCAAGAGAGAGTAGTTGTTAGATAAATATAAATCTCAATGTAGTTTTTGTAGCTAGAGCTGGCAATTTGTCAGGCCGCATTGATCCAGCCCATCGGCCTCTTGAAAAAAATGGGTCGGGTCAATTTTAATTGGGCCACAAAAATGTTTAGCTCAATCCAACTCATGTGCGCGTTCTGTACAACAAAAATTGTCGAGTCAGGCTGTATTTTGTCGGCTCTATTTATAGCATTTTAAGAGAGTATTTGTAATTTTAAAAGACAACCGAATTTTTTCTAATTAGGTTAAACACCATGACTAGTTTTAGTAATTATTCTACAATTTTTTTTTCAATTTGACATATAAGATTATAAATTGAAAATCTTTGAATTATTACATTGTGACTAAGGGCATCTCCAACCCAACTTCAAATCTCACACTATCACACCAAATATGCAAAAAAACTTCCTCCAACCCAACTCTAAACCTTACACCAAATTTGGTGTAGTGAATAATATCACACTAAATTTGGTGTAACACTATTCATTCACACCAAATTTGGTGTAATGCAATATCCCCTATTTGCCCTCCAACTCTCTTCTACTTCAAATTTAAATTCCAATTGTATCCTCATTTTATATATAATTAATTTATATAACATGGTTTTAATAATTAATTAATATTTTCCATGAATAATAAAAAATAAAAAATAATTATATTTAAACTAAAAGAAATACTAATATTAATTTTAATATTTTTAATTTTTTAATATATTTAATTAATGTAATATTAATTAAATATAAGTTTTTAGTTAATTACACTAACAAAAATACAATATAATTAAATGAAATAATTGTATAAATAAATAAATTTGGTTACTAGAAAATAAAGAAAAAAAAAATAAAATATTGATTTGGTGTAAGATTTGGTGTAATGGGTTGGAGATGGTTTTGATAAAATTACACCAAAACACCAAAACACCAAAACACCAAATTTGGTGTAGTTTTTACACCAAATTTGGTGCAATGGAGTGGAGATGGTCTAACTGAGATGTACTCTACTCCCAACTTTTTTAAAAATCTAGGGGTAGGGGTATAGGAACCACCTAACCACACCCCTCTTGTGGATAAGATTTGAGGATGTGGAAAAATTCAAAAAGTAAAATCCCATCAAAAATAGTAAACGAAGAATAGTTTTAAAAATTATAATCACGAGGGATGGATGGTATCTAAAACTGAAAGGACAAATAAATTAAAATTCTATCCAAATCCCTATTGCCACGTCTATCACCTGTTGCTTTCAGCACCTACACGCCACCACACACGTGGACATCCCTTGATCGGGCATACTTTTCTCCTCACGTGATGGATTCGCGCCACGTGGCGACCGTACAGATTTTGTGTTGGATTTTTGCATCTATAGTTGGACGAAAGGGAAACTCCATAAACAGGATATTTTAGGGAAAATTTCACATCATGTTCCAAAAGTTTGACTTAATTGCAAAATTGATCCCGTAATAGTAGGGACTAGCAATTTTGGTCCCTTAAATATTTTAGGTAGTAGTTTTGATTCTGTGTAATTTTGATCTCATAAGTTTTAATTTATGCGATTTTGGTGTTACAAGTTTTGATTTAGTGCGGCCCCAATCGAAAGATTTAATATTTTTTTATTTGTTACAAAGATTATCATTGTGTTGTAGGCCAAATACCCAAAATGTCTATGACTTGGTAAAATTTGCAGGATTAGAATTCATATTTTGACTAAAGATAAAATCGTCAAGGACCGAACTACCACATCAAGAAGTTACGGGACTAAGATTGACAACCCCTAAGAGTTATATGATTAAAATTGCAATTAAGGCCTTTTTCTTATTCGAAAATGTATTTATTTTTTTGAACTTTTTTTTTATTTTCATTTTTAATTGTAAAGCTCTATGGTCATGTTTTTTAGTAACTCTATGGTCATTTTTAGTATCACTAAATTGACATCTTTTTTGGATTATCTACCTAATTTTGAAAATGTTGCTTAAATCAATTATCTATGATTATATTTTTAAAACTAGTCACATCTCGCAATTATTCTACCATTTGTGATTATTTTGACACTTGAGTTTTTTTCTATTTAATACATGGCTTTTAGTTCAATGGTAATATCCGATATATAAGTTTAATCCAATTAATTTTATATTTATTGTTCATTTTATTAACGACTAATAAAATCCTAAATTATAGGGATCTGTATGTATTATTAGTCTATATACATTTGTTTATTTAACTTAAAGTAATACTTCTGACAAGCCGGTGAGCTGATCTTTTTGAATGATGCTATATTTGCTATCGTTTAAAAAGTACTCATAAAATTAAATATTCTGATTGTAAAAAGTCGAGTTAATTCCTTCTACTTTCTGAAGTTCCAGAATACATTACTTTTAATTTGTGTTTAATGAAGATAAAACAAAATTCAATTTTTATTTTTAAATTATTTATTTTTAAAATTAAATAATGAAAGCTTTATTTCTACAACTTAATAACTTATTGCATTATGGAGGAGTTACTGTCTACTGGTCTACATAAATTATGATGATCGGCCTTTTTTTGGGACACGTTATTTAACATTAATTATCATCTGCCAATGTTTAAATATGAGTCCATTTAATGGTATGAATTTGTGTAATGCTTTTGAATTTTTCTCATCATGGACATACACTCGCTTAGTAGCCTTGCTTTGTTTGGTAAAATTCATAATTGCTTACAATAATAGTGGCTAAGCAAATTGAATCACATAAATGCCAAACCAATTATATATAAAGAAGTATATTGCAAAAGGGCTACAAATCAAAAGTATGTAGAATTAAACTTCAATAAGTTGTTTTCAAGATTTTTTTCTCAACACTTTCTAGATGGGAGGAGTAAAGAAAATTCCCGTGTGAGGTATTCCAAAGATGTAACCTGGGCAACGAAAAAGGGGTTCGATACTTCAATTAAAGGAGCGACCAGACGACCAGTTGGTTCACCAAACTCCGACCCAACGTCACATGTTCTCCAGGTCCGAAGGGATGTAGTGCCCAAGTACAGACTCCGATCCCGGAATTGCATTATCGAGCCGAGTCAGGAATGGCCGTTAGTGGGCATCCATGGTGAGAAAAATCATTTTTAATGTATTAAGAAAAGATTTTCACAAGGACAAAACGAGTCGGTCATAAGAATTCAGACCACGTATGTGTTGGTAAACGAAAACCACCTCGATCGGATTAAGTAAACAACATTATCAAATCAGACCGTCCCTTGCCTTGAAAGAATTTGCAAGATGGAAATGCTCGTCTTTAACTCTATTGGTACAAATCTTTATATAAATAAAACTTTGAAAGTTCAAGTTTTGCTTCCAAAAGATAAAAAGTACTGTTTGATAAATGGTTTTATCATGATTTTGATGATTTTGTTTTTACACCAAAACAATGTTTTTAAAGGTTGTCCAAATACTCCTAAATGGTTTAAAATGGTTTTAATAATTTTCGGAGTATTTCTTCAAGTTTATTTTCGACAAAATTGGACAACGCTTTTATATGATTTTGTGTCAAATATTTTTTTTACATCTAAACTATGTCCCTGAATATTGTCCTAATACTCCCGATCGGTCTAAAATATTTTTACTATTTTTCTGAGTATTTCTTGGAGTTTATTTTCGATATAAAATTGGACAATACTTATGTTTCAGGCTCAACCGGTCGCCTTATAGGGCAACCCGTACCTATGTTGAGTTTTGGAACAGAAAACGGGACTGAAGGAAAATGGGGGAGGGCGACCGATCAGCCCTGGGGGCGACCGGTACCTGAACGTACCCCTGAGAACAGACACATTTTGTTTCTCAATTTTGTTCCTCCAACAGGTCACACATAGGGCGGCCTGGCCGAACCCACCTCGACCGGGCCCCCCCGTGTAAAATTCGCAGAGAATTCAATTTCAACTTATCTCTGCTACGACCGGTCGAACCCCTCTTTTGACAAATGACAAACTATCCGTTGAGTTTGCGGACAACTTTTCCTTAATTTAAGGGGTTGATTTCTAACAATTCTTTTCTTCAATTGTCTTGGTATTTTTCTGATTTCATGTCCCCAAGAGAGCCTATCATGTACAAGACATCTTCTATAAATAGAGGAAGAATTGAAGCAACACAACAAGAGAGAAAACTACAACACAACAAGATACACTCAAGAATACACTTGTTCTTACATTGTCTTATTTCTTGTTGTAATTTGCCTACTATTCACTTTCACATTCTTGAGGTTCAGGCTTTTCTTGATTACACTTGCACTCTATTGTATTATCAATTATCGAGTTGTAATCTTGAATTTGGGTAATCATTCAACACAAGATATCCTTGTGAGTGTTCTTGTGGTAAGAACACACTTGGGTGATCTAGGTGTTAGGTATAAGAAGATTGTGGTAATCTTCTTGTTGAGGTGTTGAAGAATTTGGTATTCTTCAAGGTTGAAGATTGTGGTAATCTTCACAAGGTGCCGTTGGAGATTGTGGTAATCTTCAAGTGAGATTGTGGTAATCTCAAAGGTGGTGTTGAAGAAGAGTGTGGTGCTCTTCAAGGTGTTGTTGTAAGTTGGTGTTGTATTAATTTGTGGTATATTAATAAAATCTTTTTTCTTTTTGAAATCCATCCCGGATTGATAAGGGTCTTTTTATGCATGTTTTATGTGTATATTTGAGTAGAATTCGAGTTATTTTATTGTTAGTTTTGTAAATTTTTGATTGTACATAGTTCATATTACTCCGAGGTGATTTTATTGATGTAGATTGACCATTCGGGGCTAATTTTGGTGAATTTCGGACCATGGATTCATGTCAAAACATACCGGGAGTTTAAGGATGCAAAACGCTCGAAATTCCAAGCCAAACGCGCGTCATTTCGGGGCCTTTTTGGTCCAACACGGGCAGGGGTGTCGGGCAACACGGCCGTGTTCCACGGGAGCCAAAAACTCGAATTTTTTTGCACAAAACAGCCTCCAACACGGCCTGGCCGTGTTCCATTTCTGGCCGTGTCAGGAACACGGCCTGGCCGTGTTGGGAAGCACGGCCATGTCGACGGAGTGCTGCACAATTGAACAAAGACGGCCGGTTGGCGTGTCGGGGCGACACTGGGCGTGTCCGGACCTCTTTTTGCAACTTTTCTTTGCGGAAATTATGGAAAACTCACCTACCAAACCTTTTGACCACTTTTATACACCTTTAACACCCAATTTTGCTGCAACATGTCCCCATATTCCTCAATCATCATGTGTATACAATGATTCAACCAACTCAACCATGAATGTGCACACAATGATTCAACTAACAAGCATGGAAATGGGGCATTTGTTAATATGGTATTTCACAAGATGGTGCTTATAAAAGCCAAGAGTTTGAGTTGGAAAATCATTCATGTAATATTCACTCATAGAGAGATTCATAGTGTTTAACATTTTGAGTGGAATTGGGATCAAGAGGTCTGGAGGAGTAAGCTTGAGGCAACATTGGGGAAGAAGGCTTGGAGCAACATCATCAAGTCAATTGAGATTTTGATAAAGATAAGTACACCATGACTACAATGTTTACATCTTCTTGTGTAATTTATTCTTTCGTCAAAATCATGTGTAGCTAAACTCCTAGTGTTTGAATGTAATGAACTCTAGAATGGATTTGTGATTAAGGTGTGTATTAATGACATCATTCCTAGTGAAAATAAGCTTAACAAATTATCAAATGTGCAATTGAATGATAAATGTCCTTCCAATGAACTACCACAAAAATTTAATGATCCGGAAGCTTTATTATCCCTTGCACAATTGATGATTTACCTGTTGATAGGCACTAGCCGACTTGGGAGCTAGTATCAATGTGATGTCTTATGAAACATTTAAGCATGCGAGATTAGGTGAACTTAAACTATTAGGATGGACATTCAATTAGCCGATAAATCGATTAAACATCCTAGAGGTATTATTAATGATGTGTTAGTCAAGATTGACAAATTCGTGTTTCCAAATCGATTTCGTTATTCTTGACATGCATGATAATTTAGAAGTTCCCTTAATGCAGTAAGTCAAGCGCTACGATAATCTAGAGGGGGTGAATAGATTATCTCCATCTTTTCTATTTCGCCTCTTTAACAATCGAAAGCTCAAACACAATAATAAGGTGCGGAATGTAAACAACACACGCCGATTTAAAGAGGTTCAACCCACCTAGGGCCTAATCCTCTACCACCCCAAGATATCCAGGGATGGATTTCGAAAGAAAAAAAAGAATTTTATTAATTACCAAAATTAATACAAATTCAACTTACAACACCTTGAAGAGCACCACACTCTTCTTCAACACCACCTTTGGAGATTACCACAATCTCCCTTTGAAGATCACCACAATCTTCCGACTTGAAGAGCACCGAACTCTCCAACACCACCTTGGAGATTACCACAATCTCCCTTTGAAGATTACCACAATCTTCCGACTTGAAGAGCACCGAACTCTCCAACACCACCTTTGGAGATTACCACAATCTCCTTTGAAGATTATCACAATCTTCCTTCAACGGCACCTTTGAAGATCACCACAATCTTCAATCTTGAAGAATACCAAATTCTTCAACACCTCAAGAGCACCACACTCTTGAAACACCTATCACCTAGATCACCCAAGTGTATTCTTACCACAAGAATACTCACAAGGATATCTTGTGTTTGGTTGATGAATTACAATCAAGATTACACTTTGAAAAATATTACAACTCAAAAGTGCAAGTGTAATCAAGAATGAAAGCCTAGACCTCAAGATGTGAAAGTGATAGTACTTAGGCTATTACAACAAGAATGTTGAAATGAATAACAAAGATTATGTGCTTGTGATATCTCTTGTTGTTTGTATCAAGTCTTGTATTTGATCCCTCAAGCTTTCATCTATTTATAGGAGAGCCTTCAAATTTGAATTCCAACATAGGCTCCTCCAAAGGCTCCTCCAAAGGCTCCTCCAACATAGGCTCCTTCATGGGCTCCTCCATGTTTTCTTTTGTCTACAAATAAGACAAAGAGATTAAAATAAATATGGTTGTCTCATAAGGATACAAAAATCAGATTATAGAACAATCCCACATTTTAAGGAAGAATGGTCTCACTGACAACGGTTATATTTTAGTCATTGTCAAACTAAAGGCGACGGTCGCGCACAAAAGGACGTTTGAAATAAGATGAAAAATTACAGGCGCCGGTCGAGGGGTGCTCGACCGGCCGACATCACCCTAGCCTGGGTCGACCTCTCCAAAAATAGAACAGGGAGATTTTGCACACTTGCAGTGACGGTCGACCTGGCAGGACCGGCCGACCGGTCGACGCCGACGCCCATGACGGCCGACCGCTTGAAATTTCTTCCGTCTCATTTTTTCTGTTTCAAAAAACATCTTGGCACGGGTTGCCCTATGGGCGACCGGTCGACCACGCAGACAGAAATGTTGTCCAATTTTAGTCGAAAATAAAACTTAAGAAATACTCGAAAATTTAGTAAAAACATTTTAAACCGATCGAGAGTATTTAGACAACATTAGAAATATAGTTTCAATGTGAAAACCCATTGACATAAAATCTTTGAAAGTGTTGTCCAATATTAATCGAAAAAGACTTGAGCAAATACTCCAGGAAAATATTAAAACTATTTTAAATCATTTAGGAGTATTTGGACAACCTTTAAAACCATTGTTTTGGTATAAAACAAAATCATCAAAATCATGATAAAACCATTTATCAAACAATCTCCCCTTTTTGATGATTACAAACCAAAACAATTTTAATGAGGTCGATTTTGAAAACAAAACAATTTTAGGTTAAAGAGAACTATCCGTTGTGAGCGACAACATTCCATGCAATAAAAACACATGGATGGGAGTAGAGATATTCAAACACATATAGCAAATGCTCCCCCTATCAACATGCACAACAAGAGTTATATAGAAGCAACTTAAACATAAGCTAAAATATTAGCTTTTCGATATTGAGCTTAAGTATCAATAACTTAAAAGCTCCCCTGTCAAAGATACATCATTAGAACCGTATATAAGTCCATACTACAACCAATGGACCATGATTCATACATAACCATAATACACCAAGTGGACTAAATATGATCCACAACTTACGGCTTTATGAAGCCATAGCTTAGCTTCTTTTTCGTTAAGCTTATGAGCTAAGATAAGCTTATAACCTGTTTCTCCCCTTTGGAATCATCAAAAAGAATGTTAGCACGATAAATACATCATATATTCTTATCAAAGTGCGCAAGTAAACCGATGTATCGAGCCATTTGAACATTGAAGCTTTTAAACCAAATAGAAGAGTCGAATCATACGACTTGTAGAAGCTTATGAAAAATCATTTGATTTGCAGAAAACATGATCTCTATAAATATATGAGACTTTTGAAATCGAGAGAGTCGTGTAGGTGATGAATTTTTTTCATTGAAACGTTTTATCGAACACTTGGCGGGCGTAAAAATTGAAAGAGATATATATAGCCCTTGTAAATGAAATCAAGCCAAGTTTTCATCACCAAATGCAATATAACATATCAACAATCAATAAGCTCATCACAAATATATATGAATTGCATCAAGAAAAATACATATAAGCCACAAACTCATGGTTCAACCCAATTGAGCTAACGATAGTGAAATTCTTACCATTCAATTGGTAAAGTCGAGCAATGATGATGATAACCGAGCTAGATAATCCCCAAAATATAAAATGTATGCAATAAAACAAATTTTGAGTGAAATTTGTGTGCAACTGAAGGGGACGAAAAATGGACAAAATAAGCCAAAATGGCGAAGTCGGAAACAGAACTATTTTTAGCCAAAAATCATCCGGGCGACCGGTCCGGGCACGGGCGGCCGGTCGACGGCAGACAGCGGCGACGGTCGGCCTTGCCCCGATCGGCCACCAAAGTGGTTCTTTTTTTGTTTTGAAAATCCGAAATTTGATCCAAAAATCCGATTTTTCGCCCTAAGTTTTAAAACGTGCAAAATGCAAACGTAGACCTCATTCAATATACATTATGTCATAATCAAGCTCGAAATGAGGTAAAATACTCGTGATTAACGATCAAAAGTCCGCGAGTTATCCTTGAGACTAATTAAACACATCTCAAGTTTTTGTTAAAAATCACAATCCCTTAAAAAATATATCGAATCTCAATATGTTTAGTTCGATTATGACGAACCAAATTTTGAATACGAATAACCGTATAATAGATACCAAACTTGTTATCCCGAAAAATAAGAACATTTTAAAGCTTTGGATACAACAAGTCATAAGAAGAAGTGCCTTTCAAATATTTGAAAATTTCTTTTAACGGCACTTTATTGAGATTCGTTGGGATAGTTTTTGAAATCGAGCATATAGACATAATGCATATGGAATTTCGAGTCTATAGAAATAATACAAGAAAACATACCTCGAATTTGTTTGTCGACCGACATGCCTTTCTCAACCTTTGTCAATCTTTAGTCATAGTGGTTGAGATATTTCTTCTTTCTTCAATGCCTAACTCCTTCAAGAGTTCAATATAACCATCTTCTTGGCATTGAATAATTTGAAGTCCAAGCAAGAAATTGAGCTCCCCATCATGCTCATTTCAAGTACACATTGCATCAACTTGGAAAAAATATCTTGCACAAATATTCATTAGTAGTACCAAAAATATTCTCATAAATATGCACAAGTAAACAATCTTGCCCTTTTTCAAAAACAAAGAGAGTAGTATCAACTTTACCTCTTGTAGAATCATTTAGCAAAAATAGCTAAGTCTATCAACCGTACAAAGCCTTTTAAAAAAAAAAAAATTGGCCTAGAATTTTAAACTCCGATAGACTTCCATATGAATAAAACCATTTAGAAAATTAGCATCCATTTAGTAAAGCTTGAAATTTTCTTAAAACAAGAATGGGCAAGTAAAAGCAAATAACTTCTAAAAGAGCTATGAGTGCAAATATTACATCAAAATCATTACCTTCTTCTTGAAGATACCTTCGAGCTACTAACCTTGCCTTAGTTCGACCAATGTTGCCTTGGTCATCGAGTTTGTTTCGGAGTGCCCATTTTGCATTTATAATCGTTTGTGATGAAAGACATGGCATCAACTTCCAAGTATCATTTCCTTTTTAGCTCTCTTGCAGCTTCTAAAAACCAATCTTCATCTTGAAGCATCAATTTAGGAATTTGTCTTCTTCATCACTATTGGGCATCCAAATGATCTAAGGTGTTCATAATAGAACATTTACATCCAAATATTTGGAGTATTTTCTTTTCTACACAACTCAACAAACTCATTAAAGGCATTTCTTATATAAGCAAGAAAAATAGCCCAAGTGAAATAACATGCCTCAATTGTCAACCACAAAATATCTTGCAAAAGAGCATAGTAGTAAGAGACACATATATATATATATATAGATCATGAAGCAAGAAACACATACTATGCATTTAGAATATCATCAAGAGACTAATAAATCATGCAAGTTCAAATAAGCTTAAGAAAGCTACAAAAGGTCTCTTTTGAAATTGAGAATCCGATAGCATATAATTGAGACCTTATTTAAAAGAAGTATTTGAACAAAAGTTGACAAAGCAAATATGTGCAATCAAATATCGAATAGTGCCTTTCAAAAAATCTAAAAATCCTCTTAATGGCATTTGTATGAAATACTATGAAAAACAAGCACATAGGCATATGATAATACATATATCGAGTCTATAAGAGTAAGAATAACACAAGTAAACGTACCTCGATAATTTATGCCTTTTCTTGATAAAAATGACGAAAATGGCCATTTGTGAAAATATGTAAATCCTACACAATTCTTAAAACAAATCTAGCACAAATCATAATGATAAAAGTGTAGGCTAAGAGATATCACAAGTAAGCTCATGCCAAAAAAAAAAAAAAAAAAAAAAACCATAAGAGATGATAACATACTATAGTTTTCAAAAAATGCACAAGAGTTTTAAAAACATCATATAAGGTCTTCTTTTTTTTAAAAAAATTTAAAAGCACAAATATATATTGAAGACCTTAATTAAAAAAAAATTTGAAAACTCATTTTGCAATAAAGACACAAATAAAAGCATGCATAATAACAAAATAAAATGCATATTTAAATAGGGAGATACGGGTTACCAATTACGCCATTTCCATGGGTTGTGTCGTTCCCATTGTTGATGATATCTTCCTTTGAGAAGTCACTTTGTTGATGATTACTTCTTTGATTGCTCCATTTCCAAGGTTTGTTGCTTTCCCATTGTTGAAAGTCTCTTCTTCTTTGAAAATCATCTTGTTGATGATGTCTTTGCCATTTCCAAGGATTGTGTTCTTCCCATTTTTGATTGTACCCTCTTCTTGGAAATTGGCTTTGTTGAGAATAGTTTCTCCTTCTTTGATCAAATGAAACGGTCATTTGATGCCTTCTTGGCGGTATGAATTTTCTTCGATCATTATTTCGCCGTGTACCTAATATGACATTGTTTTGTGGTACCCTCATATGTTTGGGTCCTTTGGGATTAGTCTTGAGACTTTTAGGTCTCCAACAATAATTAGAGCTATTTCTAGCCCGACAAGTATTTACCGTATGACCCTTTTTATCACAATAAAAACAAGTAATAATTCTAGGAGCATAATGACCAATATGCATATTGACTTGATCCTTTTTCATATGATTAACAACATTAGGCTTATGATCAAGTCCTTTATCACAATTATGAATATCAACAATATTGGACATTTTATTGGTACTCAAGTTGGATTTTAATAAATCCTTTTTCATGCAATCAATATTCTCAACAAGAGTACTATTTTCTTTTTCAAGGTTTCTAACCTTGTCAAGTGTGGTGGTGTGAGCACATGATAGTGATTCATAAGAAGTAAATAAACTATCCTTATCATTTTTCAAAATATTGAATTCCTTTTTCAAATTTTTGTATTTAACAAGAGCTTTGGAATTCATTTTGAAGTTCATCATAATCATTTTGCAAATCACTATATTCATTTTGCAATTCATTGTCATAAGAAGTAGAAGGTTTAGAACTTACCTCGTTCTCTTCTTCGATGCCCATAAGACATTTTTCGACTTCATCATCGGAATTTGTAAGAGGCTCATCCCATATTGTTGGATTTGATGTTGTATCCATTTGAGAAGTAGATGCTTTTGAGTTGCTCCTTTTATTTGCATATACTTCATAGATGGCTTCTAGTTTTGCCATACTTCATGTGCCGATCGAATACCTTGAACATAATCAAATTCCAAAGTGGTAAGTGAACAATGTAAAATATTAAGAGCTTTACCATTTAAGGAGATGATTCTCTTCTCTTCATCATTGAGCTCTTTGAAGCCTTTTGAGGTGTGTGGTGTATCTTTCATCGGAATGGATTCTCCATTAATGACGGTGTTCCAAATGTCGAACCCGCAACCTTGTAAGTAGCATTCCATTCTTTCTTTCCAAAATATAAAATTTTTGGAATCAAACCGAGGTGGCTTGGTGGTGGAGGTGCCGGAAATTTGAGCTTCGTTTGTAGCCGTCGATCGTTTCTCTTCACTCGCGATGTGAAACGAGCTTGCCAAAGAGTTTGGCTTTGATACCACTTGTAAGTCCAAGCGGCTACGATAATCTAGAGGGGGGGGTGAATAGATTATCTCCATCTTTTCTATTTCGCCCTCTTTTAACAATCGAAAGCTCAAACACAATAATAAGGTGCGGAATGTAAACAACACACGTCGATTTAAAGAGGTTCAACCCACCTAGGGCCTAATCCTCTACCACCCCAAAGATATCAGGGATGGATTTCGAAAAGAAAAAAGAATTTTATTAATTACCAAAATTAATACAAATTCAACTTACAACACCTTGAAGAGCACCACACTCTTCTTCAACACCACCTTTGGAGATTACCACAATCTCCCTTTGAAGATCACCACAATCTTCCGACTTGAAGAGCACCGAACTCTCCAACACCACCTTGGAGATTACCACAATCTCCTTTGAAGATTACCACAATCTTCCGACTTGAAGAGCACCGAACTCTCCAACACCACCTTTGGAGATTACCACATCTCCCTTTGAAGATTATCACAATCTTCCTTCAACGCAGACTTTGAAGATCACCACAATCTTCAATCTTGAAGAATACCAAATTCTTCAACACCTCAAGAGCACCACACTCTTGAAACACCTATCACCTAGATCACCCAAAAGTGTATTCTTACCACAAGAATACTCACAAGGATATCTTGTGTTTGGTTGATGAATTACAATCAAGATTACACTTTGAAAAATATTACAACTCAAAAGTGCAAGTGTAATCAAGAATGAAAGCCTAGACCTCAAGATGTGAAAGTGATAGTACTTAGGCTATTACAACAAGAATGTTGAAATGAATAACAAAGATTATGTGCTTGTGATATCTCTTGTTGTTTGTATCAAGTCTTGTATTTGATCCCTCAAGCTTTCATCTATTTATAGGAGAGCCTTCAAATTTGAATTCCAACATAGGCTCCTCCAAAGGCTCCTCCAAAGGCTCCTCCAACATAGGCCCTTCATGGGCTCCTCCATGTTTTCTTTTGTCTACAAATAAGACAAAGAGATTAAAATAAATATGGTTGTCTCATAAGGATACAAAAATCGATTATAGAACAATCCCACATTTTAAGGAAGAATGGTCTGGCACGCGACAGTTTATATTTTAGTTTGTCAAACTAAAGAGAGCGACGGTCGCGCACAAAAGGACGTTTGAAATAAGATTGAAAAATTACAGGCGACGGCCGGGGTGCTCGACCGGTCGACATCACCCCTAGCCTGGTCGACCTCTCCAAAAAATAACAGGGGAGATTTTGCACACTGTGTGCAGTCGACCCGACTGGGCGACGGCCGACCGGACGGTCGACGCCAGGATGACGGCCGACCGCTTGAAATTTCTTCCGTCTCATTTTTGTTTCAAAAAACATCTTCAGTACGGGTTGCCCATATAGGGCAGAATGGTCGACCACGAGACGTAAATGTTGTCCAATTTTAGTCGAAAATAAAACTTAAGAAATACTCTAAAATTTAGTAAAAACATTTTAAACCGATCGAGAGTATTTAGACAACATTAGAAATATAGTTTCAATGTGAAAACCCATTGACATAAAATCTTTGAAAGTGTTGTCCAATATTAATCGAAAAAGACTTGAGCAAATACTCCGGAAAATATTAAAACTATTTTAAATCATTTAGGAGTATTTGGACAACCTTTAAAACCATTGTTTTGGTATAAAACAAAATCATCAAAATCATGATAAAACCATTTATCAAACAAATTCTAGGCGTCCTTTTGGCTACCGCTAAATCTCTCATTGATGTGCATGATGGAAAACTTACTTTGAGAGTAGGGGTGAACAAGTTATCTTTAAAATTCCTTTGAGAAATCCTATAAATGATACTTGTTTTCCTATAAACTTGATTGAGACAAGGATAAATGATTCTTTGCTTGATATGTCTTCTAATAAATCCTTGAAAGTATGTGATGTTCAATGTGCAAAAGTTTCCACGAGATAAATCCCATTTTGAGAATAACATGCGTAAAAATAGGACCATGAAGGTCAATTGTTCGAAAAATCGATACGGGGTGGCGATGTTGTTCAAAGAGATAAAACTTTTCATAAGTTCAAGGCTCGCCCGATTAAATCTTCACATTTAGGTGAAATGGTCCGGCTATACGACGTTAAAGAAAGCGCGCTTAACCGGGAGGCAACCCGATGTTTGTGTGCAATTGTTTTCATTTTTTTTTTTTATTTTTTTATTTTCTTTCAAAATAATCACAAGTCCTTAGAGTCATCTTCAAATCATAAAAAAAAAACAATAACATTTTCGGAATGCTTGTGTGTTTGTTTTCAAGAGATGTGATTTTTTTTTTTTTAACAAATTGAGTATTTGCTAGTCAATAACTTGGCCCAATTATACCTATATTAACTTGTTAATTTGTGTTTTCAGTGTGAAGCAATTGATTGTCTAGGATAGATTGACGTGGATGCGGGCTAAATTTTGACGAGATTTCCAACACCATAAATATTTGATGTGTTAAGGCATATACGACGGTACTTAGTGCTATGAACTTCCGAGAACTCATGATTTAGTAGTGGTTAACTAGTTGTTAAACCAAGCTTGTGAATAAAAAAAAAAAGAAAGAGAAAAAAAAAAAAAAAGAAAAAAAAAAAAAAATATAAAGGACCAATCGAGGTTATACTCCTCTATTTGTTGTTGCTTAGTAACTAGGAGCATTCATGAGCCCCATGTTTGTCTTTTACGTAAAACGGCGACACGAATATGAGTATGGGAAACCACCCTAGGAGTGTTTGAGCAGTAAATTCAAAATATAAACCTAGTGGAAGCATGTCTCGAAAGGTCCCAAAAAAAAAAAAAAAAAAAAAAACAAAAGAGAACGAAAAAAAAAAAGGAGAATGAATACTCCTTGACTTCTCATTCCAATAAAGTTCAAGAAGCTTGGTTATATGACTAGTAGGCTAACTACAATGATCCATCGAGTTCAGTATTTTCATAGCATTATTGAATTGAAGTTGTTCATAACTATCAATATTTGTGGTGTGATGATTTCAAGTCTCAATAATGCCTACTGATATTACGGTCTTTCTTGACAGTCGATCGCTTTGCAAAACAATTGTTTTACTGAATGGTTAATTCGGGTTGAAAAGGCTAAGAACTTCACTGCTTGTGTTCAATGTGTTGAAAAAAAAAAAAAAAAGAAAATTTTTTTTTGTGTTTTGATTTATTGAATCCCTCTTTTTGATATAATGTTTTGCTTGAGGACAAGCAAAGTTCAAAGTTGGAGGTGGTTTGATAAGGGTCTTTTTATGCATGTTTTATGTGTATATTTGAGTAGAATTCGAGTTATTTTATTGTTAGTTTTGTAAATTTTTGATTGTACATAGTTCATATTACTCCGAGGTGATTTTATTGATGTAGATTGACCATTCGGGGCTAATTTTGGTGAATTTCGGACCATGGATTCATGTCAAAACATACCGGGAGTTTAAGGATGCAAAACGCCGAAATTCCAAGCCAAACGCGTCATTTCGGGGCCTTTTTGGTCCAACACGGGCAGCGGGGTGTCGGGCAACATGGCCGTGTTCACGGAGCCAAAAACTCGAATTTTTGCACAAAAATGACCTCCAACACGGCCTGGCCGTGTTCCCAACACGCCCGTGTCGGGGAACACGGCCTGGCCGTGTTGGGAAGCACGGCCATGTCGACGGAGTGCTGCACAATCAACAAAGACGGCCTGGCCGTGTCGGGCGACACGGGCGTGTCCGGGACCTCTTTTTGCAACTTTTCTTTGCGGAAATTATGGAAAACTCACCTACCAAGCCTTTTGACCACTTTTATACACCTTTAACACCCAATTTTGCTGCAACATGTCCCCATATTCCCTCAATCATCATGTGTATACAATGATTCAACCAACTCAACCATGAATGTGCACACAATGATTCAACTAACAAGCATGGAAATGGGGCATTTGTTAATATGGTATTTCACAAGATGGTGCTTATAAAAGCCAAGAGTTTGAGTTGGAAAATCATTCATGTAATATTCACTCATAGAGAGATTCATAGTGTTTAACATTTTGAGTGGAATTGGGATCAAGAGGTCTTGGAGGAGTAAGCTTGAGGCAACATTGGGGAAGAAGGCTTGGAGCAACATCATCAAGTCAATTGAGATTTTGATAAAGATAAGTACACCATGACTACAATGTTTACATCTTCTTGTGTAATTTATTCTTTGGTCAAAATCATGTGTAGCTAAACTCCTAAAGTGTTTGAATGTAATGAACTCTAGAATGGATTTGTGATTAAGGTGTGTATGTTTTTAATAAAATCTTCATATTTTGTGTGATTCACTTATATTATGCTTCGTTCATTCGAATTGATATATGCGCAATATTGATTTGAAGTTTATTTTTCATCCGGAAATCGAGAGATTCATGGTGAAATAGAACCTATATAAGTGAAAAGAGTTGCATGCAATCCTAGATATAGACGACATAAATCTTCCGGATTTAGGGTCAAACCTAATATGGGAATTCATAAATCGTTATAATGCAATCTTGGGGGTTTTAACTAGAAAGAGATTTCAGTTAATCAACTTGAGATTAGGAGTTTTTCGCCTTGAGAAAGGGATTAACTTAAATCGGGAATTTCTACGGTCCACATAGCATGAGATTTTATTAAAAGAGGTTGGTTTTTGCTTAAGGGCTTATGGTTGAATCTTTTAACTTGTCAAATCACAAAAACATTCTAGAGGGATTTACATTCAAACACACTTCTATCTCTTGATTTCTTATTCTACAAATTTTACTTCATTTTTACACTTCGATAATTTAGATTCTTTATCAAACAAAAACTCTGAAAATTGTTAGATTAAATAACAAAAAGACGGTAATTATTAGTACTTATAATCCTCGTGGGAATGACACTCGGTACTCAATAATCTATACTATAAAACGATAGGTGCACTTGCCTACGGTTTTAAAGGTAGCTTTTGAGCCATCACGGATATACTGGGGTGGTAGAGGATTAGGCCCTAGGCGGGTTGAACCTCTATAAATCGACGTGTGTTGTTTACATTCCGCACCTTTATTATTGTGTTTGAGCATTCGGTTAGAAAAAGAGGGCGAAATCGAAAAGATGGAGATAATCTATTCACCCCCCTTCTAGATTATCGTAGCCGCTTGGACTTACAAGTACTTCTTTGATACGACATAAGACGTGCAAGTATCCACCTAATAGTTACTATCAATTATGATTTCATTTTGTAAAAAGCATATATTATATAGGGTGGCAATTCGTGTCATCGTATCTATACATATCATACTGTAATGTTTAATGTTATCTATCTTATTTGATTATAAATATAACAATAAGTGTAATTTTAATTAAATTTACAATTTCGTGTTTTCATGTTGTGCCTTATTGTATTATTTTTCTATGTAATTCGTGTTTATAGTCGTGCCGTGTTGCGTTGTACTATCGGCGTGTTCTTATATATATAATATATGATATATTCTCTTTTATACTCCTTAATTACCTATTATCTTTATACATATATATATATATATATATATATATATATATATATAATTTCATCATGAATGCAAATTTCTATTTCCTAACTTCGTCTAATCAAATCTCTTTTTTGCAATCATAAATTTAAATTGTTTGGATAGCCGAAGTTTGACATATTATTTCATATTGTTTTGCAACATATAAAATATATATCAACTATTATCTATGGACTATAATAAAGCAATCATATTTTCTTTTTCTTTTTCTTTTTCGTTTTTATGAATTCTTGCATATTTATGCATAACATACTTGTCAGTAAATTTTGTAGTTTACTTTCCGGTTAATGTGAAAAAGAAAAAAAAAATTAATTGGATGGTCAATGTTCTTCATTTGGTGACATTCTGTATTTTCTATTTCTTTTCTCTAATTTTAAAATACCATAAAAAACGTAGAGTGTATAAAATATATTGTGTATAAAATATATTGGGAGTGTTTGCAAAAATTTCTTATTTTAGAAGAAGTAATTTATTGTAGTAAAAGTAAAAATAGATGAGAATCATAAATTGATAATATTTGGTGAAAAAGTTGAAAAAATATTTATCTATTTGTAAAAATCAAACCAGAAATAAAAGTATAAACCTAAGACACCCTTCTCGCTGCTTTTAGATTATGATTAAATAAAATAGAATCAAAAATAAAAGTTGGTATTTGTAAATACTACAAAGTAACTTTTTTCAGTCAAAACTAAGAAATGTGTTTTTTAGTAATTGCAAACACTCTCATTATTAGCGTGGCAATTTTTCATAAAAACCATATGTTTTTTGCAAATAAATTAACTAAAAGTAATTGGAAGATTTTTTTTGAGATAATAAGAATATAAAAAAATAAATTCCCCTAAAATGATAAAAAGTGAAGGTATTTCTCATTTCCGTACACCATAGTACGGGGACTGCTCAAAATTCGTACTACAGGCCTGAGGCGCAACTTAGCAGAATTAAAAGGGTTTGTCTACAGGGAACACCAGGGGACACGGTTAAAGTTAGAACACGCCAACGGCCCCACGATAAATTGCACCACGATTAGGGGTTTACTTTCCAGAAGGCTTCTCCATAAACCTCCACGTGTCCCCTCATTTCTCTCTCCCAAAATAACGCCAAAAAATATCTGTTCAGCGATAATTCGCGATATGGTTGTCAAAAGTTTAACTCGTCTGTGAAAATTTGTACGAGTCAAAGATAAAATTGTACGAGTCAAAGATAATATATTGTGGATGATACTAGAGTTTGTTTGACAGTTTGACACTTTGACTGGCGTTAGAACAATGAGAAAATAGAAAAATATTTGTTTGGTTTAACATAATAATTAGAGAAATAAAAATCAAGGAATGTATGAAGCTCTCAAGGTCAATTTTGTCATAAAATAAAGTTTGGTGGAAAATAAGGATTATAGGACACAATATTTCCACTTATGTTTTTTTGACCATCTTATAAGTCAGGGTATAAACGAGTCGAGTCGAGCTGAACATGGTATTGTTCAAATTTATTTGAATTTTAATCGAGTCAAACTCGAATCGAACTCGAATAGCTTGATACTTTACACATATTTTAATCTTTTTTATTAATCAAGTCGAGCTCGAGTTTAATTTTATATTTTAACAAACGGAAAAATGTGTTCAACCTTTGTTCATTATATTAAAAGCGTTTGAAATAAACGCTTTTAATGATCGATCTCGAATCGAATATCGAACATATTGTTCGTGTTTTGCCGCGTTCTTATAAACATCTAAATAACTTTTATTAAACAATCATAAAACAAATTTTGAGAACTTTTAAGTTCTCAAACAACTCATAAGATATTTTGGAAAGCTAGCAAACAACTTATAAAATGTTGAAAAACTCACAAACAACTTATAAAATATTTTGAAAAACTTACGAGTTCCGTCAAACACTCACATACACCTAATCGCCTATAAATTATAAAATGACATGTTAAGATTAACCTGGTAAGATACATTTATGAGAAATATATGCATTAATTTTTTTGATTGTTAGAATCCTAAAATTCAAAGCATTATCCTAAAATTCACACAATTTTGAAGAATCAATTGTGGGTGTAGATTTCATGTGCAGATCTCCCATATTAATAGTTGTGAAGGATTTGGACCACGTGGAAGGTAATTGTGCTTGCCCATTTTATGGGGTTTAATAAACCACCACATCCACAAGTTCCATTGCACAAGGACAAGGCTACAAATATACAATTGAGAGCATATGTTACACATCTATTAATTTATCAATATTAGATACTTAAGTAGTGTTTTTATTAATATACAACTTAAAATTAGGTTAAATAATGTAAGAAATTTTTACAAATTAACTTATAGAGATAATAATACTATTATATCCAAAAAACACAATACATTATTGTAAATACTTCCGTAGGGTTATCTTTATTGACAGTTTGCAGATGCTATATCTGATCAAGATACACTTGGTATAGATCTACTATATAAACGTCGCATTTATTATAAATCAAAATACTTGACATTCGTTCATATAAGAATTGTGTCACTTGTAATTCATCCATCTATCAAGTGTACAACTACATTTATTATTATTTATTTCATTATATTTTTCTTTTTTCTTTCTTTGTATGAAAGGGCATGGGTTGAACAAGGTAATCCTCCCAAATAGATGGAAGAAAAAAGCCAATTAGGAGAATTTGGAAAAGTACAAATAAAACCCTACATTTGAAGCAATGTTTGCCCAATTTCCTAAACCAGAAAAGCCTACCTTATTGGACTAACATAAGAGCTGCAGATACTTGTTGCAGAAAAAAACTTAAAACTCTAATGTCACAAAAATCTAGGAAATTTTACTTTACTTGTGCACCCAACAAACAAGTCCTTATATTTCATTTATTGCCCATTTGCCCCAAAAAAATGTCCTTACTGCATTGGGACCCATGCATATCCATCCCCCCTAGTCCAAAATATTATAATAAGCATTTAAAAAGTGCTTGTCTGTGAAGGTTTGAAGTAAATGCTAAGGTAAATTTAGGGTTTTGTGCCTTTAGTTTTTTTAACCCACTTGTCAACTGGAGTCTAGAGAGGTAGGCCAAAAAATAAAATAAATATTAAATTCATGTAGATATTTTAACCTGACCATGATTGAGTTAAAAGCTTTAACCATAGTCAAGAAACCAGTTTATATCAGAACCCCAGCATGCAAATTCAAGGTGATCATGACAGTGCCATTAGAGAGTGAGGTGAAAAAGAAATTAAATTCATTCTGTAGAAAATGATGATGATGATCGGAGATCATCCTCGGTCAAATCCAACCGTCCAGATCCCGCCTTGGGATCACCACTACGTGGAAGATCCAACGGCCAACATTCACTCCCCCATATCCCACCCTGTTTCAGCCAACAACAACAGCGCCCCTGATGCTTACAGCTACGAGAAAGCCATGGCGGCGCTGCAGCGCTATCTGCCGTCCAACAAGGACGACGTCGTTCCGGCGGAGGAATACGGGGATGACGCCGACGATTTCGACGTTCCGGTGGACGCGTTCTCGTGCGATAATTTCCGGATGTTCGAGTTCAAGGTGAAGAAATGCGCGATTGCGAGGTCCCACGACTGGACGGAGTGCCCGTTCGCACATCCCGGCGAGAAGGCCCGCCGCCGGGACCCGCGTAAGTACCACTACTCCGGCGGCGCGTGCCCCGATTTCCGCAGGGGCGAGTGCCTGAGGGGAGACGCGTGCGAGTACGCGCACGGCGTGTTCGAGGCGTGGCTCCACCCGGCTCGCTATCGTACGCAGCCGTGTAAGGATGGCACCCACTGCCGTAGGCGCGTGTGTTTCTTCGCTCACACGCCGGAGCAGCTCCGAGTTCTGCCGTACTCCACTAGCCCAGATTCGTCCCCGGGTCGTCCCGGACAAGACCCGTTTGTTCCCTCAGGTTTGTACGGATCTTCGCCCAAATCCACGCTGTACTCTCCTCACCCGTCTTCTCCGACGACCGGTTCGCCGCCGGTTTCGCCCAGCGGGTCGATGGGCCTGAGCTCGGTGAGCCGGCTCACTGAGTCGATGCGCTGTCTGCAGCTGAACAAGATGAAACTGGGCCTGGGCTTGGGCTTGAGCGGGAGCCCACCGTCTTGGGGGCTTGGGATCGGGTCTCCGCGGAGCCCGCCCACCATACGGCCCGGATTCCTGAGCCTGCCTTCGACTCCAATTCGTGCCCAAGCTCGGGCCGGGCTCAGCCCATTCGATGCGTGGGCCACTCCCTGCGAAGAGGAGCCGGTGATGGAGAGAGTGGAGTCTGGAAAAGAGCTTCGAGAAAGAATCTACGCGAAAATCGGTAAGGAAAATTCCCTGGACCGTGTGGAACGGGTCAACCCGGCTGGTGGTGCGGGCCCCGATTTTGAATGGGTTGCGGATCTCGTGAAATGAGCTGGGTCGGGTTATCGGGTTGGGCTTCGTTTTGATTTGACTGAGACATTTTTCTGACTGTGTGTGTGAATATGCTTCTGACTCCATTGAAGTTGTTAGGTAAATACGGATAATCGGATCGGGTTAATGGGTAGATTAATATCTAATTATCTATTTTGTTGTGATATTTTTACTGTTTTGAGTAAAAAAGGTAATTTTACTGCTTTGTAATTTTGTAGATAATGAATTGGAATGTGATAGGTCTGCTCAAGTGTTTGCTACATTTGGTTATTATGTAATTGAATTGTACTTGAAGCTTTTATTTCATAATTGACGATTTTATATGCTTATTAAATGTACTAATTTTAGTTCTATCGTACGTGTGAAATTTTGATCTCTGAAGAACCAATTTGGTAAAACTTAATTTTGGAGTTGTATAAAAAAAAATACAAATTAATGTGATTTAATTTCAAGAATATACTTTCCTTAACATAGAATTTTAAGGTAATATAAGTATAATTATTTTATTCCCAATTGAACGTGGATATGGTTTCAAGATTCTCGAAAATGAAGATAGATACGGCATTATGTTAATTATTACAATTGTTTGTGAAGTGATGGTGTATACTTTTTAATGTATAATTTAATGTAGGGATAAGATCGACGAGGACATGTTTATCAGCTTTCAAGGGTCCACGTCGCATATATAATTTGATTAGATAAACCTTTTATTACTAAGTCCAACTTAGATAAGTTAGGATATAATTATTTAAAAATAATAATATGACAAAATGGGTTTTCTAAGGTTCAAATCAAACCACTAGAATTGGACTAGTGGCCTTGAGATTGTAATTGCATCTTTAAGGGGTTCAAATCTGTGACGGTCGGGATTTGTCTCTTCTTCCTATAGATTAGGATTATCCTAAGAAGGATGAATGTCCTATATTTCAAAGGAAGTATGGGGTCTGTGCTTTCGGCTAGTGTTGGGAGTCCCTTCTCCCCTATAGATTAGGATCATTTCTCGAAAAGATTAATGTCCCATAGTTCGAGGAAGGAAGTGGTAGGTTTGTAATCCGACTGGTGTGGGATATTCCTGATCCTAAAAAAAAATAGGGTGATTGTGGGTCTTCATTTTTCATTTTATATACACTTCCCAAAGTTATGCAGCAACTAGACTATTTATTTGTATATGCGCTTACGTCTGTTGGAGCACTTTGAAGTTTCAACAAACATATTTTGCATAAACAAATATATCTCTAATTTAATTTAAGAAATTACGGATTACCTAACCCCATCTCTGTATTTGCTAATTAAATAAACGACGAGATAAGCAAGTCATTGATTATAAAAATGAAATTGGGTTTAAAGAAAACAGAGCTAAAGGCCGACAAAAAAGATGTCCTTGATTCAATAATAATTGCTAACTAGTTGATGAACTGCACATACCAAAGCCTGAAAAGAATCAATTGTTGAACTCATTCTGTTTAGTGGAACGCTCTTTTTCCTTGAAACTATGTGCCAAATCTCCTCTTTTAAGGATTTTCAAGCACTTTTCTTCCTTACAACATTCAATCCCAACAGGTGTATAAAATATGATCGACAATCTCGAAAAATTATCATACTATACTTTACATGACTTCTAGAAAAACATCAGATGCTAGACAAACTTGGCTTATCATCTTGGGTGAGATTAGACGGGCATATATAAGGCGAGTGAGACCTAATAAGAAGAAAAATGTATGTTGCCAAGGACAATTGGGACTTAGTGTTTAGGCATGGCCAAGGTGGGGTCATAGATACTATAAGGCAGAACCTAACCAAAAGAGAAACGTAGGCGGCCAAGAAGAGACTAGCGGTAAGCGGGATTTTAGAACAGTGTTTTACATGAAGTCAGCAAACTTATTTCCTCTCATCAGAGATGTCAGGTTTTACTTTTACTAAAGGAACTTGGAAAGCAGAATGTTACTTACCTGACTAGGTGTATGTAAAATATACTTTAGAATGCTTGGTAGGAATCCAAATTTTATTAACAATATATATCCAGCACTCGAAATTTGCTCAAGATAAGGCAATCATCTATGTTCATTGGCAGGCACGAGATTGAGAAAACAAACAGTTTCACCCATTACAGACTTACAGTTTAATTTGTTGACCAATTAAATCTAGGGATAATTACAAAAAACTCCTCGAGGTTCGGGTCAATTAAAAAAAACAACTCAAGACATTTTTTAAAATTGCAATTTGTCTTACATTTTTTCCTCATAAGCAACAAAATATTTCAAAAACCACACTGATATTCTAAAAATATGACAGATACCCCCTTAAGTTTAACATATGATCAAACCTAATGGGATTTTTTGTAATTTTGAAATATCTATGGATTTTTTTATAATTAGCCAAAACCTCAAGTGGTCTTTCACCAAATCATACCCCTCTTATTTTTAGCTGTATAGAACTCCTTGGCTTTTTCAAATTCTGCAGCAGCCTTTTTCAAGAAAACTTTCTCTTTTTCTCCAGCTCTCAAGAGTTTGCATACCAAGGCCAGTCATATATTCAGAAAATTAAAAGGACCGTAATGGAAAATAAATTTAATTAGATTCAAGGGAAAATTATTAATACCAGACATAAGCTGGTCAACATAAATACAGAAGGTGTAAGAATATAACTTGATATATATGCCTCATATAAGGACTCCTAGTTGGATCATCTTCTATAACCAATTTCTTCACCATATAGGTTGAACTAATATACAGTAAATACTCATAATCAAGGTTGCAGAAATCGCTAGTCGCTAGTCGAGCGGCAACACAACGCCTAGTGTGATTAGGCGGGCGCCTAGAAATAGTACTATTTTTCTGTTTTTCTTTTTTTTTTCATTTTTTACCGAATTTTGTCCAATTTTTGCCGAGTAGGCTGTATTTTGGCCAAAACGATTTTTTGTAAAATCGGTGCGGCCTAGGGGCACCCAGCACTTACGCCAATTTTTACAACACTACCCATAACCAACTGATAAGTTCTTTTGAAAAGAGATGCAGACAAAGGAGATCATATGTGGAGTTCACTTAGTATTCACTGTTTCACTGACAATATGCTAAAACAAGATGACCATAAGTCATACAATCTGAAATGAGAACTACAGTCTACAGCTACCATGAAAATTCAAAAAGGGACAAAAAAATTAGGTACATTGTAAATTCACTGTAGGGATCATGTATAATATAACACCCATTCACCTAGTAATTCTTTTCTGAAACCATTCACAAAGAATATGTTTTCATGCACAACTCCATGATCCCAATATAGCCAATTTGAAACAATGCAAACTATAACTTAGTATTTTCACTAGTTACTTGAAATTGTGAATTAGAGAAAACCTTTTAATACCTTAATTGCAGCATTCAAGACTATATAATTTTACAAGTCCATTTTTACAACACAAAAATTCACTATATGCAATTGAGCATTAAAAAGGAGAAAAACAATAAAACTACCAAACAAGCAATTTAAAATAAATCACAGATCAAATACTGTACCTCTTTTAACTGGTCTAACTTTGCCAGGGAACTCGTCTCTGGCTTGGGCTTCCCAAAAATATAATATAACATACTAATCAAATAAATAATATATAATTTGGAGTCAATTATTATTGTTTTAAAATATTGATTATTACAGGCTTAAGCATAATTTAAATTGGCTTGGTATACCTTTTCTCTTAAAAGAAAAAAAAGGACAGGCATGGCATATGAAAAAACATATCACATATAATAGATCGGATTTGGACTAAACTTAGTAAAGTAAGCTCATGTCGTCTAACAGAAAACTTGCTCGGTCTAGCCTATTTCACCCCTAATCACTTTGGTCAAGGGCTGAAAAGGAGCAACTGACTAATTGGATTGTGAATTGAACATGAGGACTCCATAGGGATGGCAATGAGGGATGTGTGGAGTTGGTATATGGTATACTATCCCCGTCTCCAAATTCCATTTCAAATATCATACTCGTACTATTCCCGATTTTGGATATCGAGACGGAGCCGGTTATTTGAAATCTTATTAAGAGAAAAAAAGCAACACAATAGTAAATGAAGCATTATGAATGTATTCTAAGAATTATAATTCCAAATTCCTCTCAAAAAAAAAAATTATAACACCAAACAATAAGGAATTATTAGAGCACAAAAGACAACTATGAATATGGGAGTCTCAAACCAAATAAACATTATAAATGTTATGCATTTTCAATTGATTTTAGGTTTGAAAAATAAATCAAGCTACTTAATATTTGGCTTCTATATCATTTATTACAAGCTCCGTTTGTTAACATAAACAACCGAGATTTAAACATATTTTTTCGTTTGATAAAATACAGAGCTTCGCTTGATTTTGACCCAAGTAGTGAAAAAATAATAACACATGTGTGTTCTTAAAAAAAACACACACACACACACACATGTGTAAAAATATCAAGTTACTCGGGTTTGCAGCGTGTTCGACTCAATAAAAACTAGTTCAAACTTAATTAAATCAAACTGCAACACAATTTAAAGCTCAAAAAACTCAAATAAACTTGAACAATGCATCATCGATTCCTCGATTTATTTATACTCTTAATTGATATTTACTATTTGAAATAATTTACTATATTTTAATAATAGTACCGCGTTATGGGCTGTTCTTTAAGATGAATCAAAATACTCCTCGTGTGATAAAAAGTTGACATTATATAAATTAAAAGTTATTATATAAATTAGTTGACATTATATAGATTATATAAACGAATACAAAATATAAAAACAAAACAATATATATTTGTGGATTAATCAAACAATTATAAATGTTCAAATATATATATATATATATATATATTTTATCTTTTTCAAGAATTAATATATTTTTCATATTAAAATTATATTGCAAGGCTATTATAAAAAGTTTAAGATTGACGCACAGAAATAATGCGTCATTATTTATTTACTATTATATATAACCAAATACAAACCAGCAATCACGCTCACAAATACATCATCTCTTTCATTTCTCGTGCCCGCTTTCATCCTATTTACTCAAAGGTGCTTTCCCATTCACAAATCAAAATTCGTTATTTCAATTCAATTTTTTCGGATTGATATTCTGATCCATCTCAAATTTCTCATTTCGATCTGTATTTCCTTTTCCCACCTCAAGCAGACCCCACCATGGATTTCATGAAGGTCTTCGATCAAACTGTTCGAGAAATGTACGTATTTTGTTTTTTTCCCTCCTTTTTTTTCTTTATCGTATTCAATCACGTATTCATCTTGTGTTTTTGAATCATCACATGATGTTGTTTTGCTTTATGTAAACACAGAAAGAGGGAGGTGAATTTGAAGGTGTTGAAGGTTCCGGAAATCGAACAGAAGGTAGTAGAGGATTTATGGGATTGTGTTTTAGCTCAATTTTTGCAGATTTTTGTTATGAATTAAGTTATTGAATTAAAAATATTTCCGTTGATAGTTTACTGCTGTTAGTTTATTAGGATTTTACGTTTACATAATAATTTTATCTACTAGTGGATAAGTGGAAATGGTATTTTATTCTGATAGCATTCTCACCTGTTAATTGACATGTGAGAATATCAAAAGTTTCTAAAAGCATTAGTAATATTATAGAAAAATATGAATATCACAAGTTACACCTCATGGGTATTTGTACACACTAAAAACTTTTATTGCTTGAAATATCAACATTAAACATAATTGAATGGTAAAGAGTTGTAGTTACACCACAAGCATTCGTTGTATATGTAGTGGTTCATCCATTAAATCAGATACTAAACAATCTGATATTATCGGATGGTGTAGGGTGATTGTGTCTGTTAATTTTTTCTTTTTTTTTGGGGGGGGGTCTTAATCTGATTAATCAATATGGGACAGCTCACAAGTGACATATTTCAACAAGCTTGTCCATTAAATCACATCTTAAACAATCTGATATTATTGGATGTAGGGTGATTATATTTGATTCAGCTGATACTATCATGTCATCACCCGTACAATCCTATATCATGATACTATAAGCTGAGTTGGATATCATCGTCGATACTTGTATACATCAAGATAATAATCACTGTTTCAGATACTTACCGGCTATATTATCAGATTTGAGCTATGAATATTAGGAGAATATGCTTCAACTCGAGAAAGATTTTGAAATTTGCAGGGTACGTGCGTGTTCATGTACTTAATAAAGCTCACATACCATCTCCATCATAAAGACTGAGACAATATGCTGTTGAATCTAATTTCTGGCTGCTTTATTTTAGAAGTGACTGGGTCTCATTCTATTCAAAGGTTTTCATCTAGGTGAGATTGTGGTTCTTAGTTCAGTTGTTTGTGCTGAGACATTACACACATCTATATGTACTCCCATGATTAAGAACTGACCTGAAGACATTATCTTTTTTCTCTATCCCCTCCAACCACCACTTATCAATAGGGACGAAAGATGAGTATCCAAGGAAAGTACTGTATGAACACTTGTAATGTCGATGGGCTTGCGAGAGATACAATAGCCAAGAACATAAAGAGCCATGCCATGTTCGCTAGCATATAATTTGGAATAAGTTGTCTTTAATATTAAATTTTTGAACATCTTTGTTCTGTTACTAGCTTACGTGGTTCATCCATGATAATAGACATAATTTCTTTTTGATGCTTTTTAATTGATCATTCCAATCTAGGTTTTCTGCAGATTGGCAAATTATGCATTATATAATTTTATATTAAGCTTATATTGATGTTAGTGTACTTATAAATTTTTTATCATTTTATATGAATGCATTTTGACTCTATTTAAGTTAGGTTTTGGATGCAACGGATGATGAACCGTGGGGTCCTCATGGCACAGTATTAGCGGAGATAGCACAGGCCACAAAGAAATTGTACATTCTATAATTTTCATTTCACAAGTTTGTCTGAATTTCATTAGTTTTCTTTCGTATAAATCTGCTAAAAAAACCTGATTTGCTTTCCCATCACATGTCTGATCTGTTGAGATATTATGCAGCACTGAATGTCAGATGGTTATGAATGTCCTTTGGACAAGATTGACTGAGACTGGCAAGAATTGGCGTTTTGTCTACAAGGTAGCAGCTGAAATTTTTACTTTATAGCGAGTTTAATATATTTACAAGATTGATAACAGACATCTGATCCTTTTCTTTTTCTTTTACTTCTATCATATTCTTTTAATTCCTATTTGGCGACATTCAAACATTGGGAAAAAACTAAAAAAATTCTTTGCTAGGCATTGGCTGTCATAGAGTATCTGGTGGCACATGGATCTGAACGTGCTGTTGATGACATAGTAGAACATACTTATCAGATATCTGTATGTATCTTCTTTCCTTTGCAATTTTACATTTATTTATTTGTGTTATCTTAAGATAAATATGCCACAGTTCTAGTTAGATTATTAAGTTTGTACCATATTCTTTTTTATTTATATTGATTTCTTCCTCCCCATTTTCCCCTTTCTCTAGTCTCTGGCAAGTTTTGAGTATGTTGAGCCAACTGGAAAGGATGTGGGGCTTAATGTGAGAAAAAAGGCTGAAACCATAGTCGGTCTTCTAAATGACAAAGACAAAATACAAGAAGTAAGGGATAAAGCTGCCGCCAATCGTGAGAAGTAAGCCCATGCGTTGAGGTCTAATATCATGTTTGTTGTTTCTAAGTCTATTTCTTCTGTCTTTTTCACTACCAGTGGCTGTGGGTTTATGAACTTTCCACTTACTTTTCAGGTACTTTGGACTCTCATCATCTGGAATAACATACAAGTCAGGTGCGGCCTCATTCAGTAGCAGCAACTTTAAGAGCAATGATCATTATGGAGGTTTTCGTAATACAGGAAACAGTGAAACATTTAATGATAGTGATAAGGACAAAGATCGATATGGTGAAGATAGATATGTCAAGTCTACCAAATCAAAGAAAGAGCCTTCTCGCTATGGCAGGTCTGTGTTGTCACATCCATTGAGTGTGCCCTTTTTTTCTTCAGAATATTCTTAACCACACTATGATTTTGTTTGCTGGCCTGCAAATGATTCATATATATCTATGCACTCGGTGCTTTTTGGGGGCATGATGTGGTGCATACCATTTTAATCATTCAAATTCTCTTTTTCTTTTGAATGAGCTTTAGTCACCATTTTTGATATTTTTAATAAAAAAATGTAATTTAAATTGAAACATTACGTACTTTTTGTTGGGACTGTGAGCCTTTCCCAAAGCCTGGCCTTATGGTTTTGGGCCTTGCATAACTTGCATGGCACATCAGTGATTGACAGATCAGAGTGTTTCAACTCTCCTTAAATATAGAGTCAACTTTGATTTATAGGATTGGACTTGGGCATAAGTTCCCTGAAGAGATTTATTGAGTTTTGATGTAGTCATTGCTCATATTGTTTGATAATATCATTTCTTCATTCTCTCTAAATTTTAAGATGTTTTGCAGCAAGGGACAAAGCTCTTCTGCCACTGGTGCATCAGAAACATCAACAAAAACTAGCGCGATGGATAAAAATGCTCCAGTTTCCTCAAAAAATGCCTCGTCAGATAAATATGATGAAGATTTTGATGATTTTGATCCACGGGGGACTTCGAGTTCTAGTAAGCAATAAGTTTATTAGTGTACTATTTTGTTTTGCTTATAAAATGGGTGGAACAGACAGCTGCATGCCACCTGTCTTACACTTCATTTTCTAATAAGCTCTATGCACCTGAGTATTTAAAAGCGTTTATAGAAAGAGTTGCATGGCATTTGGAGGCAGCTCTAATCATGATGGTGGAATGGAGGAAAAGATCCTTCTGTTTACATTTGGCCTATTACCACTTTTTTTTTGAATAAACCCAGGATGAGAGAATGAAAACACTAAAATACTTCAGAAATAACTTAATAAAATCTGGATGAAATAGCTTTTAATTGGTCTATAGTTTGCTATGATTCAATCTATGCATCTGCGGGTGTGCACACATTCCAACAATCCCCCTCTTGTTGAAGTCAGCTACAACTCAAACAAGGGAAAGGTTATGATAGCATGAATAGCTTCTAACAATACTCGTATTTCTGCTCACACTTGGATACCAACTATCTATGATCTTGAACTTTTTTGCCCCTTCCCCTTCAACCCTCAAGTTTCATCATGAGCATGATCCAAAGTTTCATTTCGAACGAACTGTTATAGCCACCATCATTCCTGCTATAGTTCACGTGATATACATGTCAACTGGAAAATATGGCAGAATTTGTATCTTCTATACGTTTAATTGTTTTTGCTGTTGAACAGAACCTTCTGCTGGAAGTAACCAGGTGGATCTTTTTGGGCAAAATCTTGTTGATCTTTTGGATGCACCAGTATCTATTCCAACAGACAAGCCTACTTCTTTGGACAATTTTTCATCAGAAGTTGATTTATTTGCCGGTGCAGATTTTGTATCGGCAACACCCGAACCAGAAGCAGGGAAAAGTCCTGTGCCACAGGTAAACCTTCCACCCAATGCATGCATGAGGCATGCATCTGTGCCCATGTGCTTTTGAGTGCATGAGTGTGCATTTTTAACGGGGATTGTGTGACAAAAGGGTGCTTCTTCTCAACGTATCTAGAGTTTGGAGCTGCTGGTTTGTTTGTGATTGGTCTAGCACTCTAGCTATTTATCTGATTGATCTTTCCTCAAGATGCTCACATTTGCCAAAGAGATCTATGAGTTTTAATTTCTTATGGGTTACATTATTATGGTGTCCACGACCCCTTCTATGTTCTTCGTCATGTGTAGTTGTACTTAGATCTTGATATCTTCTTCCGGAAGTATCAATTTTTCCCCTGCAAAATTGAAATGTGTGTCCTCACTCCCGAAGTCCTTGATTTAGAAATTATCTCGTGGAGCAGGGAGTTTTATGTAAAATGCAATTGTCCTTGAATTAGAGGGTCTGATAGACCGAAAGTGGAAGCTGCGCCAAATACCTTTTCCTGAATCTCAAGTTAAAAGGCTAGGATTTTTTAGCCAGGCCATAGTTGTGGTTTCTTGTTCTTTTGTGTTATGAAGTTTGCCGTAATATGTTGGCTACTTATTGACTTATTTATGCTAAATTTTGGCATAAGCTCTGGGAATCATCTCCTTGTCTTACTCTTTATCTGGAAAGTTGTTAACCCCCCCCCAATTTATCTTCCACTTTTCACTCTTTTTGTTTGTGTTTGGGGGCTTGGGAGGGGATTGTGTTGTGTTGGTTAGCATTATGTTTTCTTATTCTGAAAATTTATTTGGGCCTCGTGTTAAAAACTTTGGTTCCTTTCTGCAGACCAATGTTGATCTATTTGCCTCCCAGCCCACTCCTGCTGTTTCAACAACAATTGATTTTTTCGCTGCGCCTGATCCAGTTTCACAGCTCGACAATGAGTCTTCTAAATCTGATCCAACTAGTAACATAGTCGATCCATTTGCTGCAGTTCCAATGAACAATTTCGACGGATCTATCCCTATGGGTGCGATCACTTCTCAAACTGATCCTTTGTCAACTGTATCTGACGTAAAATCTCCTGATGACGAAAATCATGGGAATATTAACGAATCTTTGATGGAAACCAAGTCTCCACCCAAGAAGGAAGCATTTCAAGTTAAATCTGGGATATGGGCAGATTCTTTGAGCCGTGGATTGATTGATCTAAATATAACTGCGCGTAAGTATTTCTTCATCGACAACAACCTGTTGTTTGCTACTTAATCTGCTACTTATTTAAATGATAAGCTTTCATTAATCCTGGAGGGTATTTGGCGGTTTTAAAAAGCTCTTATAAGCTCCTACATCTGTTAATATGTTTTAGAGGTTATAGCTTATAAGATGTTACATTATTTTGAAAATAAGTCGTTGAAGTGTTTGGATAAATTAAGATGAAAGACCATATAATATGTTAGTTTAATAATGACAATTTTGTAATTAAATGGGTCAAAGTTAATGGAGACTATTAATAGGATCTATGACCCCAAGTGACTATCTGTATTTTTGAGAAAATACAGTCAAAACTACAGATAGGCAATGCTAAACCCTAAAATAAACAAAACAAAATTGGAATTTGGTAGATAAATGTTATGGTTTATACTGATACTTTTTATATCTGATCATCGCAGCCAAGAAGGTCAACTTAGCAGATGTTGGCATCGTCGGTGGGTTGACCGATGGATCAGACGAAAAAGACAAGGGACCTTTGCCTACATTTTCCATGGGTAGAGCTATGGGCGTGGGATCGGGAGTAGGTAAATCCGCTTTCACATCAACATCAACTACAAGTGACGACTTTTTCTCACAGCAATACCAATTCGGAAGCTTTCAGAAATGAGTTACTTTTCGCTGGAACTGCTAATACTTATTCGTGCAATTTTGACTTGCGAAAATTCGTTTGGGCACCATGTGAAGCTTGAAGAAGTTTTGTATATTGTGTTTTAATATTTTGCTCCCATTGAGGTGAAGGGCTTCGAGACTTTTGGATGGTCTTGACTCTTGCATTTGTTCGTAGATGGGCAAAATGCATACACAAATCTTGACAGATGATATGGTATATTTAACCTTATACATGTTTATACTTTATACTATAATAGCTTGGACAATACATGTAAATGATTTTGAAGTGTCTCATTTAGACTTATAATGATTTTTTTCTACAGCTTTGAATTCAGTACTTAAGTGTGAAAAATTAAAAATTTTCTGCTAATGTGGAATTTTCTTTTGCTTCCAAAACGTAATATTTCAATCCAAATAAATTAGGTGGGGTCCTACTTGGAAACATATTTGACAATTGAGCAAAAACGGGGAAGAAGATAACAAACCCCACTTGGCATTTTGATTTCCTCTTTCACGGGGTATGATGCTCTAAACATGTGTATCGACTATTAAGGTCATGCTACATCTAGAGCTGTTAAATGGATCGGGCGGGCCAAAGAGAAAAACTAGGTTGATCTGGGCCGAAATTCCATCGGAACGTTATCTTTGAGGCGCAGTCCAGTCTACCCATGAAAATACACACAAATGATCGGGCCGACCCAAATTTCCAAGCAAAATAGGCTCGGTCCCTTACGAGCTTCCAAAATAACAACCCAACTAGACCTTTTCACGGACCCATTTTGACACCTCTATGCCTATAATGCACATACATTTGTTGTGGCTTGGATAAAACCGTGTATTGAGATGACGCATCACGTATTTGAAAAGACCGCATTGTAAACTCCCAACGGAACTAATGAAATATCATAAATGAATGATCACATATCAGAACCCATTATTCAATTATTTCTTCCAGATATATCACATTCATATATATTCCCCGACAGCAAATACCACCTCTTAAGGGTGTAATTTGTAGGAGAAACAAATGTCTAGGAGTTATTTGTAATTTTCAAAGATAACCTCCTTTCTTGAAATTAGGCTAGTTTTTGTAATTAACCCTTTAAATAATAGTATTCTTTGATGATAATCTGGTGTTTCGCATTGGTAAGACTATGTCATAAGAATGGAACTCATGACTGAAATCCTCTTTCTGTTTTATGGAGAAAACCAAGTAGTCAAACTAAAAACATATATATATTTATAGTACAATGGAGGAATTTGGGGAGAAGGGACACACACTCGAATGGGATTGAATCTGGGTCATTCGCCCTTACAACACGCGTCTCAACTACTGGAGCACAAGGTTGATCCCAACTAGAAACATATACTGATCTGCAAATAAAGTGCAAAATTTATATATGGATAACATTATTATCAAAACAACCCAAATACTACCAATAATCAATTATGATATATTCTTGTAAAAAAATAAAAAACTATTGTGATATATTGACAACATTCATTTTGCACAATCACGTAATACAATCAACTACCAAAACTTAAAAAAAAAAAAAAAAAAAAAAAAAAACAAAAGATGGAACAAAACCTGTAATACAACAAACTGATCTAACAACAAACAAACACCCGGTGAAATCCCAAAAAATCCCAAAAACACATAAAGGGCTTACGTCGAATCGTACTGTTTTCTTCCTTCTTGTATGGCCTGAAAAATCCTAGCAGCAGATTCACATGCAGACCTGGCATTATGAGGCACAACCTTAATCACTTGAGTAGGGCGATCGAGCTCGGGACCGCTGGCATTAGGGCCGTCGTCGATCAGTGGAGACGTGGGAAAAAGTGGAAGAACATTTATTTCTTCCATAGATTTTCTTTCTTGCAGTCTCTCAACAGGGCTACTTGAGATGCTGGCTTGTACTTCAATATCCTCCGAAAAACCATCTGGAGAAGCTCGGTTCCGATTTTGGATGCCTATATTTATTTCCCCAGCCGAAATTTGATTAGGGATAGTCGGGCCGTTCATTTGTTTGACAGACGAACCTGAAAATGCAGATATATTCGTAATCGGCATGCCATACGGTGGGAAATATCCATACGGACCGGCCGGAGGAAAAGATGGAGCTGGAATTCCATAGGCTGGATTTAAAAAATTACCCATCGGCGGATTTGGGCCCAGGCCGGGGCCCCCACAGCCTCCACAGGCCGAACCCACGAACGCGGGTCCAGGGTACGGCTTATAAACTAATCCTTCGGAAAGGGACATCACCGGAATCAACCAATGGTTCGCTTGCGGTGGAGTGAAACTCCATGGCCCGGAATTATAGTTGCTATTTATGGATGGTGCCGGAGAGCTTTCGCTCGCGGGCCCGCCTCGGTTTTGAGGCGGTAGAACGCAAGAAGAAGATGCTTTCTCGGCAGAGCTTTCGTTCTTGTGACTTGGCTTCTCGGGTTCGTCTTTTTGCTTGGAAATGTATGGGATTTCTCTAACGGGATGATTTAATGGTTTTGTTTTTGCAGGCAAAGGCTTCATCGGTTTGGCTAAATAAGTTGAGTCCTCGAGCAAAAGATGTGGTGATGCAGCAATCAATCTCTGAACCTGATAAAGAAATTTATTTTCAGATTCTTGAAATGAAATCATGAGTAATAGCAAAATAAATATCAGTGATCATAAACCAGTTAAAGTAAAATGGGATAATTACACAAACACCCCTGAGGTTTAGGTTAATTACAAAAATGTTTCAAAATTACAAAAAACCCCAAAATTTAAGGCATAATCAAACTTGGTGGGGCTTTTTATAATTTTGAAACATCTCTGAGTTTTTCTATAATTAGCCCAAACCTCAGGGGGTCTTTTGTAATTACCCAAGTAAAATTGTACTGACCTTTATCAGTCTATGCAACTCAAATACTTGAACTGCAAAAACTCTTTGTTGTCTGCAAAGAAGAAAATATCGAGGTTCGGACAGGCAATGTAAAGTTTAATGAAGCTTGGCAGAACCAAAACAAGGTAAAAACAATATATTCCCTATAATGATGTCCTCTAATACGAGTTTCGACAAAACGTAATCCAAGTATATGAGAAACTATTTCCACATCCATCATTCACAACAAACAGTGAAAATCCAGAACTTCAAAACACATGAAAAACTGTTCAGGATGTGAAATCATGATCCTATTTTGACGAGAAGCACATGAATGAAAAAAGAAACAAACACCAGCCAACAGATATAACTTCAGAGCCTTCCCTCAAAAAAAAAAAAAAAAATATAACTTCAGAGCCATACATAATAATAGGAAAAAATGAAAGCTTGCTGTGGTGCATAATTTATCATTTGAACAACAGCAAGTGAAGTAAAAGTATGCGATCTTATTCGTTTTAGCTTATGTGAAACTCTCATATTTAGTGAACACAAACCATGGTCCATAATTTCTCAGAGAAATCGAGACATGGAGAATAGCAACTTCACACCTTGATTGAATTGGATGGTTTGATTGTGATGAAATGAAAATATGCCATTTCAGAGAGGATAGTGAGAAAAAGAAATTACCGGGAAAACGAAATGAGTTTTGAGGCAATGTATGGATGTGAAATGAAGGTATAACGTCAATTAATACAATTTCCTTTTTTCATTTTTATTTATTATAGCTATAATTTACAATACTAAGGCATATGGTTCAGAAATAACCCTCCAGTGACACAGGCATTTCTAAGATACCTAAATATCGAGCTTGCAACAGCTAGTCATCAAGGAAGTGAAAATAGACAACTTCAAATCGTATCCAGAACACACGATCCCAGTAAACAATGCCAAGTTCTACAAGAACGCCTATCCAAAGGGAATTGAAAAAGACAAACTTCGAACAGTACATTTTTCTATCGATTTTTCAATTTTGCTTGGTCCCCAATCGAAAATCTTTGCAATTCAAAGTATGTTGTTTTAACTGCACTGGTTTGGGATAATACAAGTCTAGTACCTGATATAGTATAATCATAAATGAAACAGCTGAAAAAAACTAAGAACCAGTAAAAGAAAAATTGGTTATGTAACGCTCTCTGTGAACCGTGATTCAACAAAAGCCAATTTTTAATACATTTTCTTTAGACATATTCTAACCGTCTCAGCCACCATAATTGGAAATACAACAGATATCCAGTTGCACAAGAAAAACCGTGAAACTTCACCCAAACGCTCTAAGCAACAACAAATATGATAGAAACACATTGAGCACAATAACTTACTTAGCAATTTCTCTTCTCGCTTTCCAGAAATGTTTCTGACCAATTACTCCTACCACATCATCCGGTGTCATATCCTGTCCGGAGATGGACCCCACAACAGAATTTTCAGACACACTATCACCCCTCTCCAAGTTCCTCGTCTGTTTCGATCTACACGGCCCGTCTTGGGTTTCTGTGTCATTACTGATGTCATGCAAAATATTCTGCTCCTCTGACTTCACCGAAGTAGATGAATTTCTTTTCACTATTGATATATCTCTTGGTCCATCAAACATAGATGAATCAGTTTGCTTATACAGAGCTTCAGCCTCCTTAACGGTTGATGAAGTTGAGACGCCTTTAACCCGATCAGTCAAAAACATTTTTAAATTCTCTTCTTTCTGGATTTTGCCTTCAAGCTTCATATTGTTTTCAAGCATGGCCATCTTTTCGTCTTTTGACATTTCAATGGGTGATTGAAATAAGAAGGTTTAGAGGGTGTGAGTTTTTCTCCATCCAGATTATTAGTATATTCACCACATTCTTGATTTGGGACGGAATGGAGGAAGATAGGAACTCTAAAGTCATCTTCATCCGACTTCTTTCTCTGCTCGTCTTGTGTCAATGTATTGCTCAAATCGGAATACTGTGCATATTGTTTCTCAGATTGATGCCGATTAGTATGCTGATAAGAGAAAAACACGGCCCTTTCATTTGAAACCTCCTGTAAGTACAAAAAATTAGCTGAGTGAAGCCATCACATAATACATAAAAACCACTTTAAAAGAAGAAACATGAAAATTTGATTCAATTCCATTTACTAAGTTCGAACTTTTTTCACGATACCTAATGTGTAGGTTCGCTACACCCAGCGGCGGACGCAAGGAGGACAAGTGGGGGCTGCTGCCCCCCCCCAAAATTTTCCAAAATTATATTTTCCCCCCAAAACTTTTTTAAATTATTTTTTTATAGCTAAAATAAAGGATTTTTTTTACAATTGCCCCCCCAAAACTTTGATAAAAAACTTCAAATAGTTGTGTTTTACAATTGCCCCCCAAATTTTTTTTCTCATAGTTTAAATATATAAACTCGGTCCGTTTTTCGTCCCCCAAGGCCGGAATCCTACGTCCGCCACTGGCTACACCCCAAACCACAAACGAATTATCCAAACTAGGCCAAACATTTTATGCCTTATCTAGCAAAAGTGAAATTTCAAGAGCATCTCATTTTGGTATACTTGAAATCAATCATCATATAGGAAAGAACTGCACCACTACCAAAATTTACAAATCTTTTGACTGCAATCAAACTAACAATAAACGACAGAATAAAAAATCTCAAGATGCCGAAGTCATAAGCAATAGCTCAAAATTCTCAAAAAAATAAAATAAAATCACCTGGCTCAAAGGAGGACCCAAATTGGCAGTTGCATTGGTGGATCTTTGAGAAGGGATGGTGACATGTTCATAAAAGGCCATCTTGTTTCTTGGAGGTCCTTTTGGCCCTCCTTTATCAGTATCATTCACATGAACCCTTGGAAACATAGGTCCTGTCATTTTCTCCTCATTTCTCCCTCTCTTCATCCTCACTCTTTATGCTGTTTTCTATTTTTTTTTATTACAAATTGTTAAGAATCTCCAACGATGTCGTATAGATCACCGGAATATCCCATGTCCCAGATACCAAGATCAAACCTTTTTTCCCCAAGAACAGAGGATATTTTCAAGGAACTGCAGTTTATGAAGAAAACCCACTTTGTCAATAAATCAAGCACCTGGTGTGCAGAAATTGAATAAATTTATCACAGAAAAATCTACTTTCAAAAGTTAACCACTTGAGATAACAACACAAATCCAGCTCTCTTGATTACAATAAATTGCCACAAAGCAAAATTCTCCACCAAAATTAAATTCCTCCCTTTATCCGGGAAAAAAAAGAAGAAGAAAACAGACAAAAAAAGATCTTTATCTGGCTATAACAAGAAAAGAGATATGTCTGAAAAGGGAAAGAGTAAAAGCGCAAGACTTTGTGGACCCGATATTTGGATAACACAGAACCTAGAACCTCCTAAAGAGATGGTTATCATTTATCAAATATATCAATACAAAAAACTATAAATAGTTATTATATTTACTATGATTCTTTTCTTTTTCTTTCTTTCTATTTTTCAACTAAAAAGTCATTTTATTACATGTACTTTTGACACGTAAGAAACATTTATTTATATAGTCAAGATTATTTTTACATTTAAACTATTTGTCTATTTAAGTAATCCTTCTGTACGGGTTTATTTAAATATTATGTTGCTAAATGTTGTGATACAGCAAAGCAATGTATATAAAACAAAAGGACTAATTTGTCAATTTTAATGATTAATTTAATAATCATTTTATCAGAACCTAGTTTGTTGTTTGCCAATTCTTTTGTACTAGGATTGTTATTCGTGATTATCAAAACAAGATCTTTATTTCACGCTCTTTTAGAAAATGGATTGGTCCGGTTCCTTGTCACATATCCAATGTGACAAACATATTCCGATCCAATTTCTAACTCATTATTAGCAAATTCACTAGAGTTGTGAAATGGGTCGTGTCGAGTCGGTGTCGGGTCAAATAGAAAACCAATGGGCCGGGCCTAATTCCTTCGGACCGCCATTTTTGGAGCTCATACTTTGAAAATATATGTAAAATGCACGGGGTCGACCGGACCGGCCCGACTTTTTTTGGGCTTATGAAATCACAGTCCAGTCCAATTCTAACACTAGGTCGAGCTGATTTTGACAGCTCTAATACTCTCATATATTCAACAACTCAATCCTTTAAACAAACAAGTTGTTAGGTTATTATATCTGTTATAAGGCCAACTAATAAATGAGAACTAATCAAGTCCAATCTCAAGTTTGAACCAAACTTCGAAGATAAGGACTACGTGAGAAATGCCTGATTATCAACCCACATTCTTTGTTTGGGGTTTGTATTTCAGGCCCATGACAAGTAGAAGCAATAGCGGAGCCAGGTGACCCTAGCAGGGTGATTGATATACGAAAATGAGGTAGGCCGGAATTCAAGAGCAGAGCCAGAAAATTTTTCGGGGTGAGCCGATACGCGAAAGTGGGGTGAGCCAAATAAGAAAATTATATAAAATATACTTAAAATATTTTTTTTTCAAATTATATAGTGTAAGTTTTTTAAAAATAAAATGGGGGGGACTTGGATTGCCCCCCCCCCTCCCTCCGCCATTGGGCCGGATAAAAAATTCCCAAAAATAATATAAATTATAATTAATTTGTTTTAAAAAAATAAAATTTCTCACTAACTTTTATTTAAAAAAAATTTGGGACAGGGGCTAAGTTGGCCAAGCCCTAATCTGCACGTGAGTAGAAGTGTCAATTTGGGTTGGGTTTGAGTTCGTGGGTCAGAAGCTTCCAATTCGGACTCAACCTGTTTAATTTTTTTTGTAGGTAAATTGATTTTTCTTGTACTGTCGAGTCACACCCTGAATAAAAAATAAAAAATACATGGATATCTTGGACTTTAAGTCGTAAATCCCTCATTTCTTGAGGGCAGAATGGTAACTTCAAACACAACCTCGTGTGAATCTGTTGCAAATTTCAAATAGAAACAACATGCTTTTGAATTTCAAACTAGGTTATCACACTAAATTTTATTACCTTACCCAATCAAACACCCTTACATCAATCCATACCACAAACAAAAATCCTAAGGGCACCTAGGATTTCTACCAGGCCCACCATAGTAAAACTCAGGTTCCTCAACATAATCACTAAGGTAATAAGTATCATAACACTCATACTCATCTGCATATGAATTAACCCATTGTGGAAACCTCAAAATCAAATTATTTTCCAACACTCTCATTCTCTTAACATACCCAGAATTGTCAAACACAAAGTCAGAAAAACCTCCACTTCCCATTCCAGTTGAAGTGTGAGGATGAGTCCCAACTCTTGTGCTATAAACTTCACCACCCCATTGAACCGTTGTGAAATGGTATCTTAGGACATCGAAGAGATCGTGCGGCCAGTATCCGATGTTGATTCGATCTCCGTATTGGACCCACCAGTTGCTCGTGTTGGGGTCCTGAATGGCGGAAACAATGAAAATAGTAGCAGAGCAAAAGTTAGACTATCGGAGTGTTTGCAAAAGCTTCTATTTTTAGAAGAATTGATTTATTGTAGCATAAGTAAAACTAGTTGAGAATCGGAAGTTGGGAACCAAAAATTGAGAGTGTTTGATGAAAAATTGTAAAAGTGTTTATTTATTTTGTAAAAGTCAAATTAGAAGTAGAATTGGAAATCTAATGCACCGAACACCCTACTTTTTGATTCTGATTAAAAAGTGAAGTTGAGATTTACAAATACTGAAAAATGATTTTTGTTATGCCAACACTTTTTTAGTTTTTTGTAGTGATTACAAACACTCTCTATAAACAAAAAAGGATAGTTGAAGAAAAAAGGATTTGAGATAATTACAAATAACTTCAGATGTTGTTGGAAATTACAAAAATCTCATTGAGGTTTGATTTTGTCTTAAGTTTAAGGGTGTAATTGTAATATTTCTATAAATGTCGGGGGTTTGAAATACTTTTTGCTTATGAAGGGGGAACTTGTAAGACAAAATCAAACTTCAGGAGGATTTTTCTAATTTTAAAAAATATCTGGATGTTTTGTTATTATTCCAAGCTTTTGTAATTATCTCTTACAAAAATTACCCTTGCGGTTCAGTCTAATTAAAAAAAAAATCCACGTTTCTTTCAAAATGAGAAATAACTTCTTAATATTTGCTTCTATTTTATCAATTACACCCTCAAGAGGCCATTGGTGTATTTGCTAAGCAACTACAACCCTTGAAGGGGGTGTTTGTAAAACACCTTAAGGGCTATTTGTAATTTTAAAAGATAATTGGACTTTTTTTGTAATTAGGCCAAACCTCGAGGGTAATTTTTGTAGTTATCTCTTTGGGTATACTAACCTTGTGGATGTAGACAGTTATTTGATATGGGAGTCCAGTGGGGTTTGAAATAGGGTATATTGCAGCACCAAGGGCTATCTCATTGTTAGTTTGAACAAAACCTGGACAAGTTAAGTCAAAGCAGCCTGTTTTCTTTGAAGAATCAGCCTGAAAAATTCAAGAATAACAAATGTTGTAATAATAACATATCTCATTGTGCATCACTTAAGAGAAATACAAAATGGAGCCAATTAATATTGCTAAGCTAATAAAAAAACATTAATCTTTTGTGTACAGATTTCAGGTTTGTTATGCTACTGATGTTAAGCATATAACCAAATTAACAATAACTTTTTGGTTATTGCATTAAATTTGAAAAACTTACTGTCCAATAAACAAATAGTCGAGTCTTCCTGTCTCCATAGACTTTGGGATTTACCTAGAAATAATGCCGATTTGTCAATAATTTATGAGCTTATCATTTGAAGTATAGCAACATATGAAGATATTAATAACTAGGGATAATTAGGAAAAACCCCATGAAGTTTGGGATAATTACTAAAAAATCCAGATAAGTTTCAAAATGAAAGAAACCTCTGTGAGGCCTGATTAATTTTCCAATGTAATCAAATATTTTATAACTACATCCCTCAACTTTTCTAAATAGCTCCAACTTTTCGTCTGACTATTTTGTAATATCTGCAAGAATTGAGGGATACAATAGTAAAATGTTTGATGATGTCAGCAAATTTCGTCAGTACAGCTAAATAGTTCGGGCAAAAATATAAGACACAATCAAACCTCTAGGGAATTTTTGTAATTTAGAAACCTCTTTGGGTCTTTTTTCAATTTTTGTAATTACCTCAAACCTCATGTTTTTTTTAATTATCCTAATAACTTTGTGCAAAATGACTCTGTTTTCTTATCTTTTTTATCTATTGTGTGTGAGTTTGGGAATATTAAATAGTTAATTTTTAATAGGGATAATGACAATAAACCCCCTGAGATGTTTCAAAATTATAAAAAGCCCCTCAAGTTTGCTTTGTCGTAAATTTAAGGCGATAATTGTAATATTTCTGTAACTATAATGGGATTTTGACGTTTTTGAAATGTATTTTGTTTATGAAGGGAGGAAATTTAAGATAGAGTCAAGGTTTTTTTTTTTTTTTTTTTTGTAATTTTGAAAAATCACTTGGGTATTTTTTTAATTATCCCAGACCAGAAAGAGGTTTTTGTAATTATCCCTTTTTAATATATAAAAAAAAATAGTAAAGTTATAACTTACTGCCCATCCAGATTCAATAGCCTGATAGTCGTAATAAGGGCCACTCTTTAAAGACACCCGAGAAGTTGTATATTCATCATCTTTTTCAACTGGAGGGTTCCATACTTTTATATCTCCTTTGGCCCCTATATAAGCATACCCCTCTGTGTGCAAGATTGCCAACTACATTTCAAATGACCACAAAATTAGTAAAATTAATAATTACAAAACTACCCCTGAGGTTTCGCTTATTTACAATTAACTCCAATTATGTTTCAAAATTATAAATACCCCTTGAAAAATGACTATTTTAAAAATTGCACCCTTAAGAAGAGGTATTTGTAGGTAAGCACAAACGTCAATGGGGTATTTGTAAATTTGAGAGATAACTCCAGTTTTTTTATTAGGCTAAACATCATGGTTGGTTTTTGTAGTTATGTTTCAAAATTACAAATACACCTTGTGTGCAAGAATGCCAAATACATTTCAAATGACCAAAAATCAAGGAAATGAATTATTACAAAAACTACACTGGGGTTTTGCCTATTACAAATAACTCCAGTTATGTTTCAAAATTATAAATACCCTTCAAATCCCACCCTTAGGAGGGGTATTTGTAGGTTAACACAAACTCAAGAGTGTATTTGTAAGTTTGGAAGATAACTCGAATTTTTTATTAGACTAAACATCATGGGTGGTTTTTGTAGTTATGTTTCAAAATTACAGATACCCCTTTGTGTGCAAGAATGCCAAATACATTTCAGATGACAGAAAATCAGTGAAATAAATAATTACAGAATTACCCCTAAGGTTTCACCTATTTACAAAAAGCCCCCATTTCTTTCAAAATCACAAATACCCATTCATATTTGTATTTACCTAACAAATACCCTTCATCTTGAGAAATACAATTTGTAAATAAAAACAAACGCCAACGAGGTATTTATAGCTTTGAAAGATAACTGGTTTTCTTCCGTAAATAATCTAAATCTCAGGGGTAATTCTTGTAATTACGACGAAACAAGAAAACATAAACTCTTGTTTGCACTTACAGAGTGATTTGCCAGTTGAAGATACACCATTTTGCTTTCATTAAGCTGCTTGTCATAATGTAAATGCATTGAATGCCCTTTAGAAACATTATTTTTCTGTATCCTCCGAATGGGAATTGTTCCCTTTGGACAACTTCCACTTTTATGCCATGTTTGTTTTGTCACTGTCACATGAGAGCTTTTATTTTTCCCAACATACATGTTATTGCCAGCTTCGGTTTCCTCCATTTTTACATTGTAGCTGGGGTTTAACTGTGTGAAAGATCAGTTTCTTGTCAGTTTGTTCAGGCAGTAAAAATCTTTATGTATAATTACAAAATAACCCCTGAGGTTATGGTTAATTACAAAAAAACCCAAAGATTTTTGAAAATTACAAAAGATAAACCTTTAAAGTGTGATGTATCTTACGTTTTCGCATATCATATGCTAAACCTGAGATGAGTTTTTTTTTTGTAATTTTTAAAAATCTATTTGAATTTTATAATTAGCTTAAACCTGAGGGTTTTTGTAATCTTTATTCCTACAATATGATACATACCATTGTATCTTACAATCTTGATCAATTCAGGAAAGGGTAAATTACGAAAATTACTACTAAGGTTTAGCATAATTACAAAAAAACCAGTTATGTTTCAAAATTACAAATACCACCTTGCACCCTATTGAGATTTGTATTTGCTTAACAAGTATCCCTATTAAGGGTGCAATTTGTAAATAGAAGCAACTTTTAATAGAGTATTTGTAATTTTGAAAGATAGCTAGATTCTTTTGTAATTTGACCGAACCTTAAGAGTACTTTTTGTAATTAACCCTTTTTAGAAAATTTTACCTGGATTTTGTGATTCCTCAGAGCAGGGTGATCAAAAGCAGGCTGCTTATAGATATCTATGCAATCAATTATATCTCCATCTTCACTCTAACAAGTCAAATATTAGCAAATGACAAAATGTTGCAAAGGTGCAATAAATCTAATTCAGACAAAAAAAAAATCTTGACAGCAAATTAAATGAAATAAGAAAAAAACATATGTGAGAATAAATATATAGAAATATGAAGGCTAATAATTACATACCTGAATGCTTTTAATTGGATGACCTTTTTGAAGGTTAATTTCTTTGTCTAGTTTCACATATTCATGTTTTTGTACTGTGCCATTAGCCACCATTCTGCTAATCACTATGGTGAAAGTAGTATTTAATAACAGCAAAATTAGTATACATTTAAATTCCATTCCAAGTAATTATTACTTTTTCTCTTTAAAAGGAGGTGATCAAGATGTTTAATCTTGTTTTTGTGCTGTGTAGAAGTGTAAATTCTAAGTAATTTTTTTCTGGTGAAGACAAAATGTTCCTTTAAAATGTGCTTGAAAACTGTGAAGTTAGGTATCTATTGATACAACTCAGTAACTCACTGTTTGTATGACTTACTTTCCAAATCATCTAAATGTCATTTTGGACTTTGAATTTTTGAAACATAAACATTTTCAAAGAATAGCTGTTGGAGAGATGTTTTCTGATGTTGAATTTTGAGTAAGCATAGAAAATTAGAAATGGTGTTTCCTTTTTTGGACAATTGCAAAAACACAAACAGAATTTTGAAGGGCCTATATATAGCCAAAACCCAAACATGGTTAGTGAAGATTGAAGAAGAGATGATTCGATTTTGCAAAAACATATGTTGTAGGTGTACAAAATATTTAAGAGAAACATAATTATTAGTAGATTGTATTTTGGGGGGTTTGGTGGGCTATTTTCCGAACATATCATGTCATGTTTAGTGATTGTTTGAAATTTCTATTTTTATTGAAAAAATACCAAGAGTTCGTAGCTCAAGTAAGTAATATTGCTCACTGCTTATAAGAATTTTAATTAGGTTTCAAACTCTGAGTTAATCAGTTTTTTTCAATTTTCTCCAACCACACATCCAGTTCATTAAAAAAATAGAAAAATTGTGAGAATGTTTTTGAAGAAATGAGAATGGTATTTGAAAGCGTATCATTGAATATATAATGAAAATGTGACTATGATAGTTAATGTGATAATTAGATGTGAATGATGATTTGAATATAAAAGATAGTATGTTCATGATATAATTGTATAATGATGATAATTGACGTGATTTTTTTTAATTTTTTCTGGTAAAAATTTAATTGGACTTGATTGATGAGTGAATAATATAGTTTTCAAATGGCATTTTGAGGCAAAAAAGTTTTTTTTTGAACCAAAAAATTGACAATGTTTTCTCAATTCCTTCCTTTAATCACATTTTTTTTCTCAATTCCTTCCTTTCAATCGCCAATCAAACGTAAGCTTTCCATTTTTCGACATATTTCTCTACTAATATATACAATTTTTTTAATACATCAAATCAATTGTCTATTCCCCTTAACCTTCCCCAATTGCCCGGTGTTGTAGATGCTACACCTGGAGTACTACACTACACGGTGTAGCATCTACAAAACCCAATTACCCCATACACCAAACAAACATACCGATCAATTGGAGCATTGATTTGGTCGAAGGATCTTACCCGCACCATTAGGTCCGGGTTGAATCTCTCCAAATGATATTTACTAGAACCATGCCTCTCAAAAAATCCCTCCATACGCGTAGGCCTGCGGTGTATACTAATCCAGTAGGGCAAAGGAGTTGGGGTTTCTTGTGGTGGGGGCCATGATGAAGATTAGGTGGAAATGGGAATAATTAGTATAAAAGTTTACCCTCCAAAGTTTGTATCAATTGGAGCTACCACCATTTGGTAGTCAAAGGATCTTCTTGGCACCATTAGGTCCTGGGTTCGAATCTCTCCAAATGATATATACTAGAACCATGTCTCTCAAAAAATCCCTCCATACGCGTGAGGCGGCGGTGTATACTAATCCGTAGGCCAAAGGAGTTGGGGTTTCTTGTGGTGGGGACGCATGATGCAATGGTGGGCTAGTATAAAAGTTTACCCTCCAAAGTTTAAACGGGTGGCTTAGCCCGCCCCGGCCGCCACAAACAATTGTGGGGTGGAGGTCGGGGTTCAAATCCATGCTCCATCAAATGGTGTTTGTGGGGTGGAGGTCGGGGTTCTATCCTGCTCCATCAAATTGCTCCCAAGAGGGCATATGCGGTAGTGAAGATTTGGTGGGAACTCATCTTGAATAACATCCGTGTGGGTTCGATTCGGGAGAAGGTCGTTATTAGTAGATTGAAGTCGAACATAACTTGTTCTCTTTACTTGGGAGGATCGGTTTGTACGTCCCGTGACCGTCGAACATTTGGCCAAAGTCGTCGCACATCCGATTTCTGTTTACTGTGGCGGAATGAATGAGGAAGCTGGAAATTGTCGCCAGGGCGTAGTCAGCGTAGCGCAGGAAGGCTGAGTTATCAAAAAAAAACCTATAGATTTTGCCACCCTTCTCTCTCCCACGTTCTTCCCACTTCACTCGAGCATGGACTTGGAATTTCCTTAAACTACAGCTTTTAATATTTGCTTTCCTTTCTTCTCCGGTGGTTCATTACGTGTTTTTGCGTGCATTTTCAGAGCGACGGTGGAAATTTTATTTTCCAAAAATCAAATCTCATGATATATTATAGTTGTTAAACACTTCAAATTAGCCTTTGCATTTCCTTTCCCCCCATCCAAATGTAGAACAAATTTTGCAATTTCGATTACCCAACCATTTTGAGCTACACTGTTATTTAGTTGCAATTAGAGATTGTATAAATGGAAGATGGTAGAGATTTTATTCTATTAAGCAGAGGAGCGAGCCATACCAGGGTTTTGCCTCGAAGCCTGCTTCGATTACTTGTACTTTTTTGGTTTTGTGTTGTACCTTCTGCGTAGGTAGTATCCAAATAATTAGGTATTTTGGGGTTTATAGCGCTCTAAGGACCTGCAATGGTGAAGAAATTAGAAATTTAGAGAAATGGATTAAGCCACCATCCAATTTGATGCATAACATGAGTGACAATGAGTTACTTTTGAAAGCATCTTCTATGCCGCGTTTGGATAGGTATCCGATTAAGAGGAATTCGAAAATTGCGTTCATGTTCTTGACCAAGGGAGATTTGCCTTTATCTCCTCTTTGGGAGAGGTTTTTCAAGGGGCATGAAGGACGGTATTCGATTTATATTCATTCATTGCCTTCTTTCCAGGCTGATTTCCCATCGACATCGGTTTTTTACAGGAGACAAATACCAAGTCAGGTGTGTGTTATGACATTTTCCCCTGCCTTCTGCAAGTTGTTTTGTTATCTATTAAATGTGAAAAAGAGGTTTGCTGTGTACAATGGATTTATGTTCATGTTTCATATTATTGTTTGTCAGCGTTATCTTCCATATTGACAAATTGTCATTTGCTTATGATTTTTACTTGCGTAGACGAAAATCGTGTTAAAAGAAGGCATTTTCAGAATGGCAGTTACAGGGGCCTAACCAGCACGCCGGATTATTCCTAGCCCAACTATCTTACCCCTTTGCCAAGTTTTTTTCTAGAGCGAAATTTATGTGCCTATATGTTTAATATTTTCCCCAATTTGGGGTGTGTGCCCTGGATCAGGGGAGTACCCCCCTGGAGGCCTGGATCAGCCGATGGTTCCAAACTTATTTCCTGATGTTTATGTAGTTACCTGGGAAAGTTAACCTCTTGGACTATGCTAATATCTTAAGCTTGCTCCACACAAGCTACATTTGATGGATTTTTCGAAATAATTGTAGCTAAACTAAAAGGTTCTGTGACAGAATTCGGTAAATTGCTCGTGCTGTTTTGGTGCATCATAAATATCATTAGTTGGCAAATTTTGGAGCCAGCTTAGACTAATAAATTGTTGTAATGATAAAGATCTTCATTTGGGAATCTCAGACTAACTAGGCCTGTTGTTTGACTAGGAAGCCATATCTACTCACCAAGGGGTGACTGATTTTGTCTTCAATATTATTATTTCAAGATTTTAGCATTCTTTACTTCCAAAATGAACATTTTCTCTTCTGAAATTTAGTGGGAGAAATGGCAATGGGAGTTGAGCATGTTCAGCATGGCTGCTCTTAAAAACTAAATTGAATCATAAATATTCTTTCCCTTTCAAAAAATTGTAATCAAATCCAGAGACTGCAGTGAAAAGGGAGCTATATAATATATATGTATGTATATTGGATCTTGAAATGGCAAAAACAGGTACTTGAAGCCATGAAATTGTTAGTCGACTTTAAGTTCCATGATTTCTATAGTTTTTTTTTTTTCTGCAGCAGGTTTTTCTTATTGTGCAATTATATTCAGACACTCACATAACACCTGCTGACATCTTGAAAGTTGAAACCAATTGGTCCAACATTATTTAGTACCTAATAACTGTCATTTTTCCATCCTATACAGGTCTCAGAATGGGGAAAAATGAGTATATGCGATGCCGAAAGAAGACTTCTAGCTAACGCATTGCTCGACATTTCCAACGAACATTTCATCTTGCTGTCCGAATCATGCATTCCCCTCTACAACTTCACCACAATCTACAACTACATCACACACTCAGAATACAGTTTCATCGGTGCATTCGACGATCCTGGGCCCCACGGGAGAGGCCGCTACAATGACAGCATGTTGCCTGAAATCAACGTAACCCAATGGCGAAAGGGGTCCCAATGGTTCGAAATCAACAGAAACCTCGCTCTCTATATTGTCCAAGGCACAAAATTCTACCCGAAATTCTCCGAGTTTTGTAAACCACCGTGTTATGTGGACGAGCATTATTTCCCTACTATGCTGACTAATTGAGGCCGGGGATTTGTTGGCGAATAGAAGCATTACTTGGGTGGATTGGTCGAGGGGCGGGCCCCATCCGGCCACGTTTGGTGGTGCAGATATAACAGAGGAGTTTTTGAAGAGAGTGTATGAAGGTCAGAGGTGCTTGTACAATGATCAGGTTTCTTCTGTTTGCCATCTTTTTGGTAGGAAGTTTTCTCCTGGTGCCTTGGAAGCATTGTTTTTGGTAGCACCAAAGTTTTTAGGTTTTTGAAATTAATGATTTTTATTGTTGTTGTGAGATTTTGTGTACAGGAAATAGGGTTGCAAGTTTTAGAATCATGAAGGTAGGTGCTTACATTTGTGGTGGTAGTATTCTTGAAATTACATACTTATATATAATATATAATACCAGTTTTGATCTTTTCATTAGTTATAGTTTTTCTACATACAAAAAAAGGGTTTTTTTTTTATGTAAGTTTGAGCCATTTATATTTAGTTAGGAAAAAAAGGGATAATTACATGAAAACCCCTGAGTTTTTGAGCTAATATAAAAAAGTTTTGATTTTTTCAAAAATAAAAAAAAAACAGGCTTTTCTTTGATTTCTTGTTTGAACCATTTGTATTAGTGCAAAAAAATTTTAAAAATCTTCAAGAAAAGATTTACAGTGCACAAAATCCATGATATAAAAGTTTCAAAAATTTTGCACTATATCATCTACAAAGAAATTTTTTTGAATATATTATAAACTCACTCTAAAAGTAATGGTGTTTTATTATTATCTTAATTATTGTTTTGAATGCAAAAGCATGAATATTCTAAGAAAAGATTTTGAAAGACAATCTTATGAAATTTTAATAAATTGCACTTTATTCTAACTATCGTTATTTTTTATTTTAAAGAATATATTATAAACTTAAAAGTAATGTTGTAGTATTATTTTTTTTAATGACCTTTATTTAATTTTAATCCTTGATTACACTCTATACCCCAAACTATTGTCATCTTTCCACTTTGCACATTGAATTTTGGTAATTATAGCTTTGGCCTTTGAGTGCCAAACTTTGTGTCTTTTGCACTTTATCTATGGGAGTTTGATATGAACGTATCATGAGCTAACACGTGTCAATTTTCGGTTGGTTCAAGTCTGCTATCAGAGTTATAGTGCAAAAGTGGCAAAGTTGGGCATGCAAAACTATAATTGCCAAAGTTCAGTGGGGAAAGTGCAAAAATAATGAAGTTCAGGGCGCAAAGTGCAAATATCCCTAATGTGAATATGAATAAGGACATAAAAACATGGTTATGACTACGTGTCACACTCTTCATAACAGCTGTGGAAGATTCTCGAGAGTTGGGAATTTATTCTGAGCCGAAATTTACCTAAAAAGCGCACATGGTCTTACCCGTTCTACTTTGACTCTTGTCTCCTGCGCCTTTTAACGTGTCAAATTCTCGTTCGTATAACTGTACAAAAAAGCAAGCCAACTAACTGCACCAACGGACATAATATATAATACTATACTGATTAGTATTTCCTGCCTAACGATGTCGTATCATCCAGCTGTCACGCCGATACTCGCCAGTCTGTACATTCGGGCAGATGCCCGTACAGCCTAGCATCTGCCCGAAATCCTCTCTCTCTTTCGTGTATATAATTCGCATCACAGACTCTCCATCTCTCTACTTCAGCTCTGCAATTCATTTATCTGCTTAAAATAAAAATTATCTCACACTCACTAATACACGCTCAGAAGGTGCAATGGCGGTGTCTCAGGCCAGAGCTTTGCTCGTCGCGACGGCGATGGTGACGATTTTCGCACTCATCGGAAGCTCAGTGGCGCAAGAGGCACCGGCGCCAGCTCCTGCATCATCTGCTGGAGTTGTATCGCCGTCGTTCGCTGTTGGTTGCGCCGTCGCCGTGGTTTCGTTCGTCTTCGGATCTGCGGTCAGGATCTGAAAATTTTAGGGAGTATATCTACGATTACGGAGTGGATCGAGTGTGTGTATAGGACGATGGTATTTTAGGGATTTATGGAGTTGAGTTGTGTTTATTCAGATCTGATTTGGTTTGGTGTTTATTTTCTCGTGGAAATTTATTTTTAGGGGATTTGTGTTGGAGTTTTCTGTTCTGTACTGGACATTCATTTGCATATTATAGTATATATGGTGTATTTTTATTATGTGTTGGGTTTGTAATTGTTATTTCATTTATTTGTTCATGTTTTTTATTTGAATTAATTCACAAATTAAAGCTGAGAAGATTTAAGTGTTTCAAAAAAAAATTAAAGTTGAATATATACACATATATTTATTGCTAGATCTTTTTAACACTAATGATCTAGCAAATTATATAATATATTGGGCAGATCTAGAATTTTCAAATTATTTTGACTTCACTATAACGATTGGCATCATCACTTATTTTCAATAATTGCATCACCTATTTTCTTTTTTTTTTTAAAAAAAATTTGATATCCAACCGAAATTCATTTAGTTTCAGGAAGAAAAAAAATGTTTGAGTTGTTTTGTGAATTGTGAACTTCAAATTTGACGCTTCAAGCTGAGGGGGATAGGACTAATGAAAACCCAATTGCTTCACTTGTCCAAAATTATGGGGATTGCAAGTAAATTTCAAAAGAAAGAAAAAGAAATGCATTGTGTTTATTTCGACTTGCACAATCTTTTGTATATTAAATTGTGGCTATTACTTTACACTATTTTTTGGGTGTAACATGAATAATTAGACACCTACAAAGATTTCATTCATGTATTAGTTTGGGTAAAGACTCAGACTAGTTAAGGAAAAAGTTACAAGAGCTCAACCACTTTATGGGGTGGGTATCATTTTATGAGCTGTGTGACTCACGATATCCTTATTTAATTATATATATAATTCTTTTTTGATATCTTTATATATAATTCTTTTAAAGAAGAAATCAAAGGAAAAATTCAATTCAATTTGGCATTTTGAAAATCAAGGAATAATAGTGAAAAAAATTTGGGAGAAAAAAATATGAATTTTGAGATTGTGATTGGATTATGAAAAATGTATTTGAAAATTAATTCCAATAAGCGTAGACTTTTTAGGTGGGCTTTTGGTGAAAGAAAAAAGTGGAGCAAGATACAATGATTCAACCTCTTCCAGTGAGAGTGTTTGGCTATCCAATAATTAGACTTTTTAGGTGGGCTTTCGTTGGAGCAAGATTGAAACCTTTTGGATTCTTTCTAGTTAAATCACTGAACTACTTAAAAAATTTAGTGTATCAAAAAATGATACAATTTTTAAATATACTTAATTTTAATGTATTACAATGTATAATTTTTTACACTGAAAGTATATTTTTTATACTTTAAGTATCATCCATTGCAACCGTCTTGCACAATATTTTGCCAAAAATTTAAATACCTACATCTTATAAAAAAACATATTTATAAAGTTCATAAAATATCAAACCTTTATGTAAATATGATTCGTTGAATTATTTCAATAAAATAAGATAATAGAATCTTCAAAATGTTAAATAATTAAAAAATTTAAAAACATTATATTTTACGAGCATAAAAGCTTTCAAACAGTTAACTTCATTTCTACGACCACTTGTCTTGCTTTTAGTTGATATAAAAAAGATGACGTCTGTACACCGCAAGAAACGGGCAAAACCTATTATGCTTAAACCATTAACTAATTTCTAGCGCAGATGGTAAAGTCCCAAATGCAAAAAAGCAGACCATTTTTGTGAAATATTTTATAATCTCAGTGATCAACTTCCATTGAATAATCTTTTACGACTTTCTTTTCATTTACACACCCTTTTACTGTTTCCTTACACGCCTGCTACTCAGAGTCTGAGTCCATGTTCCCCATAGCTTTAAGCCCTCTTGGTCTCTGAAAAGCAAAGTGCAATAATAAGCAATTACCTCAAAAACAAAAAGTTATTATTGTTAGTTTTTTTTGAGAGGGCAGGTTTCGATATTATTGTTAGTTTTGAATAAGAAGATTGTCTGAAAATAATATCCGAAAATGAAATGGGGGTACCTTCTTGGTAACCTTCTTCTCTCGGACCTCGTAGCGTTCAAGAGTTAAATCACATAGCCATGCACCTGGACTTACCAACTGCAAATGCAGAAGAAATAAATTAGATATTCTTATACTTTTTTTATTTAAAAGTTTGTTCGTCTATTACTATATTTTATAAATGTTACAAAAGTTGTTGAATAGAGTAATTATAGAAGAGCTATCAAAAAAACCTTATGTTTAAAAATCATAAATATAATTTCTGTAATTGATCATATAATATAATTTATTTATTGGTAATGATTCCCATGATCGACCCAAACACAAAGTCACAAACCTAAACCAATGTGCTGTCATGTGTCTTATTGTGCTTTGCAAGTTGATATGGTTCTCCACTAAAACAAAAGAGAAAAGACAGAAAAGACAGCATATATATATATATATATATGGACTTACACAGCACAGGGACGTAGCTAGCCCGACTAAGACTAAATGCCAAAAATTTTTTCCCTGCTCAACTATATTTTCCACTTAAAAATTATATAAATATTTTTTTTATTTTTTTTCCAGGGACAAAAAACATTTGGGGTGCGGGCCCCCTCTTGTCTACGCCCCTGGATTTACACCTCCAAAATAATTAGTGGAAAATTGCAAAATAATAAATTTATCCGAAAATTAGAAGGCCAACTCCGCCCTCAATGCTTGATTGCCAGCAATTTGGTGATTAGGATTTAGGAATAACAAAGGATACGGGTAAGACCTAGACCCGCCCCAATTTGGGTGAGATTTAAGTTTTAATAGCATAAATGGGTTTGGGTCTGGTATTTCTTTCCAGACCTAGACCCGACCAATTCCATTTCTCTATTATCTAAAAATTTATTACATATAGTTTTAATGATGTTTTATTTTTAGAAAAAATATAGAATTTTAATAAAAATATATTATTAATATTTTTAAAATTATTAAATGGGTTTAATGGGTCTACCGATTGGGTCAGGGCATCTGGGTCTGGATGCATCTTTACCAATGTTATTGGGTTAGGTCTCGGGCCCAAGAAAACCTGACCCATGTTATTGTGACATCCTGTTTCATTTTTTCTATTTCACTCCTATTTCATATATTGCATGATTGACATGTGTATAATTGTTATATCATCTTGTACACGTCTCATTCATCCGATGTAATGAAATAGAAGTGGAACACCGAAAGTCGACACTCGACACGTATGAACACCAACTGGACACGTACGAACCATGTCTATTAATGTCACAACACCCCACATGTAACATGGCTATCACTACCTAACAACATAATCTTAAATTATTGAAATAATTCAATACATAAAGCCATAAACAACTAGCTGCTTTCAATAGTTTGAACTTTCAGCTCTAAGCGTTAATTTCTCTCCCCTTTTATAGTTTTATTTAATTCACTCCATTATTGAATTTTCCACAGGTGCATCCGGGTGGGAAGTAGGGTTAAAAATGAAAATTTAAATGGAGCTCATAGAAAGTTGTTTCGACGTGATTTTCGCACAAAAGATATTCTTTGCCCCCTTTTTGTGATTGCATGAAAGGTCAAAATCTAACAAATAGAGTTGGCAATAAAAGAAAAAAAAAACAAAAAAACGAAAGAAACAAATAAAAGGTAGTTATATTTATATGGCATGAAATATTTAATTTTATGTTAATTCACTGCAGCCAGATTTTATTTCATCCACCATATAATCCTCTCCATTATGCCTCATTAAAAATTACAGATTTCAGATACTAAATTAGTAAAAATAAATCTCTACTCGCAATCAATCAATTAAATTTCAAGCCCAGCAAAACAAAATCATGAAAGGATCATTTATATTTTCTACTGAATGCAAAAATAAATTCAATTAAGCTGAAATGATGCATAAAATTAACATAAAACAGAGAAAGGAAACACAGAAAAACTTACATTAAGCGTGCGCTGAATAAACTTGGCTCGTTTCTTGGGCCTTTGAGGGAGCTTAGACCCTTTAATTGCCATAAAATCCTCTTCTTTCTCCTTATTTGTCAAGGCAATCACAAACTTCGGTGGCCACACGGCGGTGATTGTTTCTCCGGCGGACGACGGCGACCCGCCTTTTTTGCCATCAAGGGCTATCTCCGGTGACCCAGAACCACCACCTCCGCCGCTGCCGTGGTGGTTGTCATTATAATGATTACTATTATTGTTCTTGCTAATGGAATTATTATTGTTGTTACTAATGGAAGTGCCTAATTTCCTGTCACCTCTATCAGGAGAGGCCAAAACCCTCACTCCATTGCTATGTCCCCTCATACCAATTGAACTCTCTGAATTCCTAAAAAAATTGAATCAAAAATTAAAAAATGAATCAGAACATATGCATCAAATCACATTAAAAAAACAAAAATACTCAAATAAAAAAAAAAGTTACACTAGTAAAAAAAAAAAAAGATTCCCATGGGTGAAAGGTAAATTACTGAAATACCCTTGTAATGTAGAAATTTTGGATCACAGAATAGGAGATTGGTGTTGCGTAGAATGTGGGGGAGGTTGTTAAAAGAGGAGATGTGGTTCTGATTTTGAGTCATTTAAAAAGGGTCAAGATATTGTGTTAGTATTTTAATTTTTAACCTAAAACGTGTGCAACTACAGGGAGAGAAAAAAGAGGGTGTACGGTGGTTTAATTTTCTGGCATAATTTGGGCCATCTGATTGAAATTTCCTTAACGCAATTTCAGATGGTTTACGTGTCCTAATTTTAAATGCATGTGTTGTGGATCTAGCAAATCAAACAGTAACAATTCATGGGAAAGGGATGGAGTTGAGGACAAATTGGTGGCCCACATTCCAAAGTCTCAAAAAAAAAAATGGATGGCTCAGCTATATATGGTGATTGATGGGACACCAGGGATAGGAAATTAGGAACCACCAAAAAAAAGTAAATAATTTTATTTATATATGTGATTAATCAATCGATTTATATGCTTCAACAAACTGGGTCCCATCATATATCAGCCTGAAATAAATTTTTACTTACCATTTCGTTTGTTTCGAACTTACAAACACAGTAGCCTAGGCCATTACCCATTTCATTTACCCTGAGCAATAATGGACAGTGAAAACAAAATTCTCTGATATGGACGAAGAAATTTAGGAAAAATTGAAATTCGAAGGTCCCAAATATGACGGTATCCTAAACTCACTTTGATACCACCTTTATCACCAAAACCAATTCATTTAACCTAATAAAGTTTCTATCTCCTAAAATAAGATAAAATAAAATATTACGAGCTTATAAGTGATTTTTGGAAAAGTTTGGGATCCCTGATTTCGACCATTTTAATTGTCAAAATACCATTACTAACAATTTATAAGTTTTAGCGACTTATTTTATGCAATTACTAAACAACTTATTTTCAAAATATGATTCACACCTTATAAGCACTAAAAACATCAACGCCAACCTCTACACCCAAGGAATACAATTCTGCAAATGCAACAAATAGATGCTAAAGCAAAACGTATGAAGGTTTGCTTAACTTCAACGAAAAAATCATATCTTTTAAAGAAACATATGCACTTGTAGATGTGAGAATGTACACAATTCATTCCCAAAGCAAATCGAAACTGGGAAATCTGCCTACATAAAATTTCCTCCACCCCACCCAGAAAGGTCAATTGCAATAAAAGAAAAAGAGAACCTTTTCTGTATAAAAACAAGGGAGGAACCAAAAAAAAATAAAAATACAAATGTTGCTTTTTCCAATGACTGAACAAATAAACCAGACACCAGTCCAGATTTTCAGATCATTAACCTAGAAAAAATTAATAAAGGCTCATTTCACCTCAACACAACCACAGATAAATTATTCTAAAACTCAATCCACACGTGCCACTCGCTTGACCAAAATAATTCCCAAATTAAAACACAAATATCCCTAAAAATAATAAAAGAAATATAGAAAGGGAAACAATTTACCTCAAAATTCGATGAGACGGAGAAGCTGGAGGCTGACGGAGATTCAGATGACTATTACCACTACCATTGCTCTTAACAGCATTACTATTGTTCTGCTGATTTGGGATCGGATCTTTATTATTATTAAGATCCGATCTAACCACCCGCCGGTCTATCCGGGCCGTTACCCGCTGAACTGTTCGGGAACCGGTCGGGTCATTATTATTGGTGCTGTGGTCCTTAACGTGGACCTTCATGCAGCGTAACCTTTTCCGGCTGCCCCACTGCAGCACGAAATTGAAGACGACGACGTCGTAGCAGCTGACCTGGACTCGGATCGCAATAACAACCCGTCTCTATTGGTGGAATGAGTATTCTTCCGCTCCATCGCCCTTTAGTGGACCTGCCAACCGTCAAAAAAACAACCGTCGTTTAACTTAACGGAGGTTTTAGGTTCTGTTATCTAAACTCTGGTTACATTTTGACAATCACAGGGAAAAAAGGATAGGTGAAGAACAGCTAAAATCTTCCAGATTTATACTAATTTTAGCCAATGGCATGTCGAATTAAGCATTTCCAGAAATCAAAATGGAGAAGCGTGGTCTGTAATTCACACTGAGCTAAATTTTTGGGCAAATTACAGAGGAAAAAAAATGAAAGAGAAACACAGAAGAGGGGGATCACTATATTTTACATTTCTGGAATTTCAAAACAAATGGATGATGCATGCTTTCATCATTATTGAACGATAGATCTTGATTTTCTCGAAAAATAGCATGGATAGTATGGAACCCTCTGCTTTGGCTTTCTTTTGTGTGCTGAGGAAATTGAGAGATGAATTCATAGAATTTCTCATAGATGAATTCGAAAGTGTTCTCGAATGGGGTGGAGGTATTTGGAAAATTGACTCGTGATTTTTATAGACAAAAAGAAAGCTCATATCGTCGCACCAAAACTTATTTCAAAGCTTGGATAGGATGAGCTTCCAGCAAGTGAATTTGGAGATTTAGCATAGAAAACTCTCGGAAAAAGTCATCAATGGTGCTGCCACCATTGATTCTGTGGAAAAATTGGCGAGACAAGAAAAAAACAAGGAACACCAAATTTTGTGCGACATCGGCAAATCGCTGCTCTTTTCCAACCATCAAGAGGAAAAAATGGGAGAATTCGACCAAAAATTTGGGGCTTAAACTTTGAAAGATGAAACTGTAAATTATAAAGGATTTCTTAGTAAAAGGAAAATAAGTATTGCATTACCAGCGAACTTCTATTCTCTTCACCGCACTCTATGTTTTTCTGCAGCGACAACCTGAAGGATTTTCTCTTAGCTTTCAAAATCCGATATATAAGTAAAACAGAACCGTCTGAATCTGCAATTACAGAAACCAGAAATTCATCAGTCACGATAGCGCAGATTCAACTCTAATCTTCTGATCTTTTCCAGATGACGAATTAAATTTAAATTACCTTAAGTATTCTGCACTTTCCGGCGAAACATTTAGATTACCATCTTAAGAAGAATATCATGAGAGGTGAGTATATATCATATATGCTAACAGAAAACGTAGAATTCACAACAATTCCACTGATACAGTTTTGAAAATTCGCATATATCAAATTCACGGCGAAACGAGAACAAATCAGAGCTTCAACTAGGTTTCTGCATCCAATCCCGATCTTTTCAACCAGGAAACTGATCTCAAATCTCCCAAAATGTACCTGTCAACCGAAAAATTCATATTAATTACCAAAATATTTGAATGCTAATCAACAAAAAAAATGAAAACATACGAGAATCACAAACCTCTGGACTCAAAACTTCCTGACTGAAATCCTTTCACAATTCCTTGAAACCATCAGGCTTGAATCTCTTCCTAAAAACAACTCGAAAATGTCGCCTGTAATTCAACATAATCATTAAAAACATTCATATTAAACATCCAAAATTTGCATAGTTAAACTCGTAAAACTAGGAGATTATAATCCTCGAAAAAATGGTATAGATCGTTCAGTTTTATATGATTCACCACATTTTTCCACTAACCAGAGAGGGAGAGAGATAAAGCTCTTTCTTCTTCCTCTTGTGAATGATGAATGAAAAGGAAAATACAAAATAACTCTCTGTTCCTCTTCAAACCTCCATTTTTATACCCTCCATTTTTTCATTTTCAATCTGTAACCGTAAAAATAAAAATCGACGGTGTAGATACTCTTGTTTTAGCTGTTTAAGATGGCGTTTCTGTGTCCCACACAAAGACCAGATTTCGATTCACGGCGTCAACTTAACTGACGGAATCTTTTTTCTGTTAGTTCCCCGTTTGTATAGTTTTTTCATTTACGACATTTTCTTTTTTCTTTGTGGCACATAGCATGTGATTAACCTAACTTTGGCTAGTTAATCTAATGTGGTATGATTAAGTTAGCATAATCCTATGGGATAATTACAAAAGAACCCTGATGTTTGGTCTAATTAAAAAAACCCTTAGAGATGTTTCGAAATGACAAAAAAATTCTTAAAGTTTGATTCTGCCTCAAAATTTTAGGTGGTAACTGTAATATTTTTAGAAATATCAGGGTTTTTGAATTTTTTACTTATGAAGTGAGAAATGTAAGACGAAATTAGACCTCCAGGCAGGGGCGGAACTAGACGTGTAACTTTGGGAAGGCTGAATAATTTTTGGGGGGCTAAATCAATACAAAATAATTACTTAGTACTAAAAATTGATATTTTAGAATAAAATATACATAGAAATGATTAATTTTCAATAAATTTGGGGAGGCTAAAGCCGATCTACCAAGGAGAATATGCTCCTGTCTCCATGAGTCTTTTGCAATTTTCAAAAATTTCTAGATATTTTTGAATTCAACCCGAACCTAAGGGAGGTTTTTATAATTATCCCTAATCCTATATGACCTAATACGAAATTGTTTTTGTGAATAGAAGAAAATAAATAATTTCAGATTTTTTTTATTTTATAGAGTCGCATGACATCATTACCATAAAAAGAAATTGTTCATCACATTTTAATTTAATAATTGTTCATCACATAAAACTTAATAACTTGATACATGATATAAAATTCTTCTAGATAAGTCTTGATGTCTTGTTTGTCTTTTTGTGTATTACATTAGCAAAACTTCTTTATTAAAGATTGGATAAAAAAAGAAAAACTAAAATATATTAGTAAAGCGTTGTTTAGTAGAGAAGGTAGTGTGTGGGGACTAGGCAAGCTCATTCAAAGTGCGTTTCCAACAAATGATACGACTCTAGAAGTTTGTGAATAATTCTTAAAGATCGTGATGAAGGGGTACCAACAAATCGAGTAGAGTCAAACTTATTTAAATTTTTATTAAGTTTTAAAAATTATATATGTGTTTGATATGATTATCATCACATTATGCATGTACAATATTTAATCGAGCCAAACACGAATCAAACTCGAGCAATGATAAATTATCACCACAAATTGGATGTCAATTAAATTATCACCAACAAATTGGATGTCTGATTGTCCAGACAAAAATTTTCCAATGCTTAAACAAGGTTTAGAGAAACAAAGAGTAATCCAAACAAAATTATTATCCAATGGACCAATTAGCCCCATTAGACCCAATAAAGGTCTTCATTATTATTATTTGGGTCTTTAATTACTGGGACGTAGCACCTTGGTATTTTACACATACTTCATTATTGTTATTTTGACTAACCTAGTCGAACTTGAACCAAATTTTGCATCTTATATAATGAAAAAACATGTTCAAACTTTATTCGGTATGCTAACAAACCGAACTCAAATCGAATATCGAATACGTTGATTTATTTTAAGTTTTATTTATTCAGATACATAAAACAAACCTAGTATCATTTGTGATTGTCCCTTGTAACATGCATACACCAAAAGTATCCCATATTCCAATAGAGATGCCCTAAGGCTACAATCCTAGTACATTGCAAGCTTTTCATGTAATCAAGTACAATATAAACAAGAACTATATATAGGACATTATCTACAGACACAACAAATCATTCAACAATGATGTTCTTCTGAGCTGTACATTGAAGTAGTTGATTTATGATGGAATAATCATAGTAATCTATATATAAGAAAAAGGCCAACAGGCATTTTTCGACAAATATCTAAGCACTGAAGCCCCTATGGAGAGAGCTCCAAGAATTGGAAGGGAAGCTGGTGCAGGCTTGGGCAGATGCCTCGGCCATTTGTTCTCTAGTAACGCCTGCGTTGCAGATATTGGCGATAGATCGCATGTGTTTCATTCCGTACTGGGATAGAGACCCGCAATGGGTCTCGAATGTTCTTACCTGTATAGCAGATAAGTGTAAGGTATTTTCTTAGCCAGGAGGATTGTATCATGGTAATTGACCAAAAAATAATAATTTGGGATAAAGACAAGGGATAATTAAAAAATAAATGAGGTTCGGGCTAGTTACACAAAAATTCTGAGATGTTTCGAAATTACAAAAAGCCCTTTCAGGTTTGATTATGCATTTATGCCTTAAATTTAAGGGGTGTTAAAGTTAATATTTCTATAAATATCATGCGGATTTTTGAAATGTCAATTTTTTTGCTTATGAAGGGAATAATGTAAGACATAATCAAACTTTAAGGGTTCTTTGGCAATTTTAAAAATCCTTGGATAAGTATCAAAGCATGTGATTTTATGTGATTTTATCTTGATAAGTATGAAAGTATGTGATTTTATCGATGTCGGCGAAGAGTATCCATGTAGCATATCCTTGATAAGTATGAATAATTAACTTTAGTTGATGAGAATGATGTTTATGTTAACTAGATTTATTTAAGAACTGAATTTGTCTACGGTAGCGGTTTGGAAGCTGGATTATGGTACATTACCTGCAATTTAAGGCAATCCCAGTCATCTACAAGAGGCTCTCCAGCAGGTCGAACGGTCTTAAGCACCTGAGGACCCTTCTCAATTCCAAAAAGAAGTTTTCCGATAAGTTTAATACTGTTGTCAATGTGTGTACGGTGTGACATAGCTTCAGCTAGCTGTTTTTGAGCTACAAATTTCCTAGTCGAGCCTTCAGGAGCCTTCCGGAACTGCCACAGGGGATCAAGAGACACATTTGTCAAAAATATATATCACCATGAAGCAGGGATTAAATCTTGAATCTTAACACACTTCATACAGCACCAATTCTTCCAGACCCCATTAAAAGAATAGTGTGTGTAAGGTTTAATTCTTGCCAAAATAATGTACCCCTAAATGTTTTGGCCACAACCGTACTTTCTTAAATCTGTCTCTCAAATTTACATATATTTACATCCTAAACTCACAAAAAACATGATAAATCCGTATAATGGTATTATTTGCACCTTCAATAATATATATAACCAATCAAATGATACAACATTGTTGTCCTAGCTCTGTCATTCAGACACAACCTGCAGTTTTACTGGTCTCTTTTTATTTACTAAAATTAAATCACCTCTAAAATGCAGCTATCAAAAGCAAAATTAAAAAAAAAAATACACAATACACAAAGTTGAATATTATATATACAAGAATTCCACATACCTTATCCCAAAAATGTAAAAGATCAGCATCCCGCTGGTTAAGAACTTTTGAAGGTGGCTGCAGAGAGTTTTCATCCACATAAGTAAAGTTATCATTTGCAGGATTTGTACCCATATACATGAAAAGATTCTCCACGCTTAGCTTGAGATCACCATATTGCATGACATGAGAACCATAATAAGAATTTTGATTAGCAGTTCTCTTCTTGACCTGCAAATGCCAACATAATACAGTTATTCCTAAAGTAAAAATCAGCATACAAACATGGGAATTTTAGGATGTTTTCGAGCCATATCTACAAAAACACTAAAACATTTGATGGAAAGTTTGCAATGTAAGCAAGACATGCACTATTGAATTCAACCCAAGGACCTGGTTCTAACAGACGGCTCAAAGTAACGCAAGATCTTACCAGCTGATATTGTTGCCTCAGAGATTCAGTCCGAAGATTGTGTATGTCACTGTTCATGATGGCATAAGTCAAACATCAATAGGCAGCAACAAATAAAAAACAAGTAAAAAAAAATATATCTGAATCAGACTTAGACATACACCACTCGAAAATCACTGGCCAAATATTAACCTTTGTTTTTACTTCTAACAGGCCCCATTAGACACAGAACTGAGTCTGCTCTGGGAGACCTGTCTGTAAGTGATAATCAGATAAACTCTCAACAAGCAAGTCATTTTGGCAAATATGCATAAAAGGTTTGCTTAACTTAACTGATACTGAACAACTTCAAATGCATGTTTGAATCAGTCAGCATTTTAAATCAGAAAATTAAGTGTTAATTAAAAAAAAAAACCAACCTTGAGGTTCAGTCTAATTATTGAAAAATCCAACTATCTTTCAGAACTACAAAGTACAAACACCCCCTTGATATTTGATTCTATTATACAAATTGCACCCCAATGGGGGGAGGGGAGATATTTACGCAAATACAAACCTCAAGGAGGAGTTTTTCATACCTAAAGAGAGGTTTGCAATATTGAGAGAGAACTGGATTCTTTTAATTAGGCTAAACCTATTTTCACATTTACCCAAAACTCAATGCATACCTGTCCTCCATCCAGGCAACACTATACAGATCACCTAAGCAGGTTTCGTATCGGGAGGGGGACTAGGAGAATCTCCAGGGCAGTAGGTTCCCCAGCTACTCTCTTCTGCATTTGACGCAGTGGTGGCATATATGTTCAAGCCTTGAGGAAGAAGACCTTCAAATATACTTCCAGACTCACAAGCTTCAAGGTAAAATACCTAAAAATGATACAGATCACTAGGCTTGCACTCAGAAAATGATACTTGAGATATTGCTATACAGGTTAACTATTTCACTCAGAAAATGAAACCCAACAATTGATTTACCAAGCTCTTATATGTCCCAGAAGCATGCTTCTTTTTCAAAACATTGATCAGATCATCCGCGTAAAGGTAAGGACTGGTAGGCATCCCTGAACATATGTGACATTGTAATAGATAAGCAAGCAAATTTAGATAGTATCAAGCAAATTTACGTACTTGATGCAAAGGTCAAACTAATTGTTCTTGCATCGAACTATCAAACCACAACAATGACAAGTCTAGCCCAACTAGAGAAAAGAAAGTAGACTCTTCCAATCAGTTAAATATTCTACCAAGAAGAACCAAAAATGTAACCCCAAGGTATTTTGTGCAAATGTTGTGTCTAACTAATGATTCTCACTCATGAAGTTATCTGTTAAATCCACGCAACTAGCAAAATAAGTTATTTCCTCTTCAACAACAGGGACTCCATTGAATATATGCTTTTAAATTCATCCGTTCAACAATCAAAAGGAAGACAAGAATTAGAAACAGTATAACCTTGCATGCTAGAGGTTGCCTGTTAGCCAACACATCAGCTCCAATAATGAAGCATGAGAAATGCATAAACCACAAGAATAAATTGGAAACATCAGAAGGAACACAACCCACTGATCCCATCAACATTCAAGTTACAAATTCTCTTAGAACTCGATTATATAAGGTGGCATTCTCCCTTCTTCACTCATCATAACTCATCATGTTCAAAACGATTCAAAAAAGTAATCAACATAAGCAACTACCAGATGGATGTAGATAAATGAAGTTACAAGGAAGTTACTAACCAAGCACCCCAGGACCACCATGATCACTGTAGTATATGAATATATGATCATTTGGACCGCTGTTGACAACTTTCCCACTACCTCCTGTAACTGCAGTTTTGTTCCCAAGAATAACAGCAAAAAAGTTGCTGACAGTAACATCATCTCCAACATAATCCTATTTCATGAAAAGTCAGCACGTGAAAAGAGAAATGCGGTTACAACTAGATGAACCAAGGGAATTGGATATGAACCTTTGGAACTCCCTTATATACATCCTCACCATCAGGACTGTTGATGATGACTCCAGGTCTCGGATTTTCTTCATTGTTAGCAATGTCATCGTACATAAAAACAACAATGTTTTCATCCTTGAGACCACCTCTTTTTAGAATTTGATATGCATGGCATACATCAGCCTATTGAAAAAAGTAAAACCTTATTATAAGTGTCAGTGAGATGTTGAACCCTCTTTTATCTGTATGAACTGCAGGTAGGGTGAATATATTGTAATACCAAAACCATGAATTTATTTGTTTAGATAATTTTCTTCATTCTTGTACAGCAAAATAGAAATAATTCTTCGTGTCAAATCTTCTATGCAAAGCCCATATGCGCAATCAAACTCGACTAGTGACTACTGACTAGTCCTAATTCCTAAACTGATTTATATATCAGATTTTCACCACTAGATCATTAATTTGACTTTTTGGCTCTGTTGTAAAAATACCCGTCTAGCCCCGATTAATCCCCGCCTAGGCGCTAGACCCCCCTTGTCCACCTACGATTTTTTTCCGATTAGGCCCGCTAACCCCGCCTAGGCTCTGCCTAGGCGCTAGACCCAGTCTGCCGCCTAGCAAGCGCCTAGCGCTTTTTACACTTGTTTTTTGGTAAATAGAGTGATTTGTTATAAAGTATGTTTTCATCAAATGGAGAAGGACACTAACAGTGAGTTTCTTTGCAATGGATCTCATTAACTACAGCCATAGAGGTTTCCCAATGGTTAAAGTCACGATCAATCAAGTCTTCCAACATTTTGAAAAGAAAAACAAATCAATGTCAAACAAATGGAGATGCTTGGAAAAAAAGGACTCTTCAAGACATTTGTGAAAGCATCATTTTATCAAGATCGGAAATTAAATGTTAGTTGTTCAGCTGGGCCCACTTCTTTAACTTGTCAAAATAGATAAATGACAAACTACAACCAATAAATAAATTTGGTGGGGGCCTTATACCAATAATTATTGCAACTTGCTGAAGATAAGCATGTTTATAAAATATCTTAGGTAACTTCCAGAAAACAAAATTGTTTACTACTCTTGTAATAGCAAGTTTGTAAACCCGAATAAATGAATAATATTATCAACATAATTTGAACATTAGCTTTGAACAAGAAGGAAAATAAACTGAAATCTCAAAGCAAACACTTATATTTGTCAACATTCAAATATTTGTGGTAAAAAAATAGAAGATAATCACAGCTTGAAACTCTACAAACGAGACCATGTCAACCATTAAGAAATGTAGAGAACAAATTTACACGAGTAGAAAATATAAAAACAGATGTACTGGAATTACGAAATAACAAACACATACCATGATAGCAGAAAATATAAAAAAAATATTAAAAAAAAAAAAAAAAAGAAAAAGAGCTTTGAGATGAAAGCATTTTAATATTTTCTTTGGATTATGAATTTGAGGCGCTCCAAACAAGCTTCTGGAACCTGGATTTCGTGTGTGTGACGTAATTTTGAAGTTCCGATATCAATATCCTCATTATTAAAATCAGAAAAATCTACCATAAACGTCTTCTAAAAAAGTTACAATTTCTGATAACAAAAAAATGGACAATCTAGGAGGATATAATCACCTGGTGTCGATAATTCCAGTAACCAGATGATCCAGCCAATAGGACAGCCCATCTTGTACCGACGGAATCATCGACGCCTCCGCCGTTGCCCTCCGCTGAGCCGCCGAAGAATCGGCGAGCTTCAGAAGGAAGCTTGATGATATCACGGCAATCGGCGACGGTAAAAATCGAGAGTACAAGGAAAAAAATCGCCCCAGCGGCGTACGGAGTCATTATCAATCGTCACCGGTGAGAAATTTTTTCAAATTAAATTTGGGGAAAAAAATTGACTGTAAATTGGATGAAATTGATAATATGTATAGATACAGAAGGGAAATGAAATGAATGTGAAGTCCTTGATTATAGTGGAATTCACTGCTTTGCAATATCATGCGGTTCGTGCAGTGGGGCCTAGTTGTTGACATTTGAGTACAAATAATGGCTTTAATTAATTGAAGTATTTTAAACTTGGAAGGAATTTCACGTCTGTGAATTTTATACCCTTAATTTTTTTAATTTTGCAATTTACCATTCTGCAGTTTAATAATTATTAGTTGAATGACTAATTAAGTTAATTGAAAAAATATATTATAAAGTTGGATATTTAATTCGCGATTGATCGTTACAGGTTTATTTGAGCACAATTTTTCATTCAATAAAATGTAAAGTTCAATTCGATTAGTGAAAAATTAATAATATATGAAAAAAATAACAATTTAATCGAACTCAATTCATATTCGAATCTACTAAAGTTTATTCGAGATTAATTCGATTAATAATCAACCAAACTCAAAACTCAATTAAAATTTAATAAGCTGCACCACGTTAAAAGATATTAACCCAAAATTTATATGAAATTAATACTGTCGCGGGCCTAACAATCAGCGCAACGTGTTAATAGGTCATTGGATGAACGATAGAAAATTCTTCCTTTGATTGCAAGTGCACTTCAGTAATGGGCTTATCTCTTTGGCCCTTTCATATGATGACGATATATTTAATTTATTTATTATATAAATCGACAAGATTTAAATTCCTTGGGTAAAAGTGAATGCTCAAAAAATCTGATATAACCACGGAAAAATGGACAATATATCCACGGAAACTGCCATGGTTCCTGAAAATGACTTAGGACAAGCCCACAAACACTAACGGCAACTCTGGGCCGACTTTTTGTATATAATCTATAAGCTCCACCTGAGCCCAAAATTCGTATTGGAATTAAGAGACTTTCATTCTCAGGCCCGAGGCCCACCAACCCTTGTTAGGATGGTTATGCAACAACCGATTTTACTCCCCAAATGGGTAATGCACAGCAGGAACCAAAATTATTCCCATTGCGAACGTTGTTATTTCATAGTTATGCCGTATGGGCAGCGGGACGAGTTTTGGACGAGTTCCACAGGGTCCATTTTAACAAAAAAAAACAAGGCCCAACCAGAACCATTAAAAATAATTTCCTATTAGCACATGAATTGATTAGAATTTTTTTTTTTTAAAGAGAAATAACACGGGGTGCCCAACCAGGGTGGGGGATTTTTAAAAGAAAAAAAACAAATGACTTGATTAAAGTAGATGGTGGGATTATAAACAAGATGACAACCTTATAAAAAGATGAAACTTAAACTCACTCTACCAAATGATTTGGATTCCCCTTTTTAGGAAATCAACATAATGTTGATCACGCATATTTGAATTTTTATCAAAGATTCAAAAGCTATGTTTGGGTGTAGTTTAACTATTAAGTGAATCGATCTCGAACAAATTTTAATCAAGTCAAATATTAATCAAGCTCGAGTAATTTGCTATTATTACACATTTTATTCCTTTTTTACTAATCAACATTATGTTAAAAAGCAAAAACCCAAGCTCAACCAAATTCTTGTTCGTTTTTCAACTGTAGTTTCCAATAGTCAGGTGTAAAAAGAAATATTCTCTTCCTTTTATTCTATTATATTTGGAAAGACGCTATTTTGGGCCATTTGACATCGCGTCATCATCTTGGGACAAATTTCATCAAACCATGAAATTAGTGGAAGGAAAAAAGTGGAATAGGAGAACATCCAAAAAAAAATGGTCTTATCCAAAAGGCGCTATTTTGGGCCATTTCAAATCTTCAATTTGCATATAATTTCCCCTCAATATTCATATAGGTACTTTTTATCTTCAGTCTCACAGGTCCGGCCCTGAGGTGGAATGATGTTTTTAAATATGATCAAAGTCCTGGTTTTTCTCAGAAAAATCCCCAAACTGCTAGAGAAAATATACTCTATTTTCATCCATGTCGTTTGCTTTAGGAGCTTGTACCCTACAAAATTTAATCAGTTCCCAAAGAACAATCACATGTCTAGAAGAGAAGGTGCACATTAACAAAAACATTTCAAGCAAGAAAAAAACACAGCAATGGAAAAAGAAATTAAGAAGAGAGCTCAGAAGCCAAGCGTAACAAGAAGATTTCATCGAGGAACCAACACAAAGTTGGTTCTTCTTACGTGTTAGCAGCTCATCACCGCAATCAAGTTCGACAACATTCACTTTAGCAACAAAAATCATTATCAACACAACAATGATAAATGCAGAAAAAAAATCCACTTTAAGTGCAGAAACATTTAGCTACTATTAATTTGAAGGAAAGCTAAGATTTAACAAATCAAACTTCCTTCAATCGTGATAAATAGCTTTATATCGGCACCATGCAAAAGGTGATTTGTCATTGCAAATTAATACGAAACCCCCGTGTCTGACTGGAGTGCCTTCAAATCCAATTAAATTTGATTTTGAAACAATGTTTCTGAAATCAACAACAGAAATCAGATAATAAACCTAAACCTTCAAATAAATTGCAATTTTGCATCAACATTTACAAAATATGCCCAATTTATTGTATCACGAAACAACAGAAATCAGGTTTCGTGGATCTTCAAACCGGATAAATCCATTTAGGCTCCAAGCGGCAGACGGGTTGCCATAGGAAATCGGCACCTGCTGCTGACTCGAAATGGAGCCATGAACAAATTCTCTTATAACCAGAACAAAAAATTTAACTAAATTGGAAAAAAAAAAAAAACTGAAACCTCTACAGAGAATCCGTGAACTGAAGCGGAAATCTGCGCATGAAAGCTCTAAATGAGCGTGAAAATTATTGTAGCATCTCTACAATTGTAGACAGTTATAACTAATTATTTGTGTGGATGAGAAAATAATTTTGTAGAGCAGCGGGCCGCCATAGGCATGGGGTGGCTGAGCAGAGTGGGGGTTGAAGCTTGCAGAGGATGGAGATATATAGTGGAACCCTAGGGTTGAATTGAAATTTAACTTTTGTGGGTATTTACTATGAAGGACAATAGTTAGGGTTTATTGTGTTTGGACACCAATTAAGTTATTAACAGAATCTAGAAGGTATTATTAGTAATTATCCAATTATGAATTGTATATCTTTATATATTATATAATAGTACCATTTATAGTAATATTTATCAATTTATGAAATTTTGTATTGAGCATACAAATTATTTTATTGAATTTAAGAAAAATACTCTCTGAGTCCTTTATTTCTTTTTTCACTGGATTTGTGGTCAATTTAAATTTTTTTAATAGTTCAATTATCGTACATGATATTAATTAGAAATCGACATTAACCTATATCAATTACTAATAATTCCTATTAAAATAATCAGATGCCAATTAAATTTAGATCTTGAGTTAGGTGGATATTTGGTAGGGTGTAAACTAATCGAGTGGAGCCGAATATAGTATTGTTCAAGTTTATTTGAATTTTTATCCAATTTTAAAAATTGTTTTGACGTTAATTTGATTATTAATCGATTTAGTCGAGCCAAACTCGAATTGACATTTACACATACTATGTTAATATTTTTACTAATCAGGTTGAGTTCGAGTTCGAGCTGAGCTTTATATTTTATCGATCGAAAAACTATGTTCAAATTTTGTTTCTTATATTAATCAACCGAACTCAAAAAAATTTCGCGATAAATCGATTTCGCGTCAAGTATTGAGTAATTTGGTTCGACTTTTAAAACTCGAGTCTCCAAAGCTCCAAAGAAATGTAGACGCCTCCATTGTTGAACTTGAAGTGTTGAACGCGTCCACCCTTTTGACCGCACTCTTTATATTATTCATTCATTCTCTTCTCCAATTAAAAGAATCTTGCCGAAAATCTCCATTATTTGAGTAGCTTGATCTTAAAACAAAAAAGATTGTTCGTACTCTTATGTTATAAATTAAAATCAAAATTCGAAGTGGGATTTATTGAAACCTCTGCAAGATGGAGGCGGCAACGAGTTCTCGAATTATTTCCCAGATGAATTTTTATCAGAATTCTGCATCGTAAGCTATTTCTTTATTCTTTGTTGCATTCTTACGAATGATCATGTTATATATTTATTGATTTTTTATTTATTTTTTTCAATTGCTTTATAGTTTTCTTCTGGACGGCTTTCTCTTCCTTTTTTTTTTTTTTTTTTTTTTTTGTGAATTTACAACTTGATCATTTTTTTTTTGTGTGTGTATATTGTAGGAATCTTGCTGCATTTTAACAATTTAAATTGCATTTTTGGGGGGGAATTTCGTTAGAGGAGTTTTTGAAGATTTACCTTCTTTATGGGATGATCGTGTATAATCTCGTTCGATTAATCTAGAGGTTTATATATGATTAAAGTAGAAAATTTGAAGTGAATTTATAGTTATATGCATAAACACGCATTTTGATATGTTGGGAATGAAATTGTATATGAAAACAGTAAAACAAGTTTAATCACTTTCTTCATTTGCAGGTTGCGTCCCGGGTCTAGATTAACATCAACATTCCACAATACATCCAAAATCTCATTGCGTTCCAATTCAAATCATAAGACAAAAACTGCTATCACAGCATTGTCTCTCAGCCGTCCATCGAAACCCGACTTTGTCGGGAGAACATTTTGCTCAGCCGGGGCGTGCACTTATTCAGAGGGTGTTATCGAGTCGCATTCCCAAACGACGGATGAAAAATTAGGCGTGATTCTATTGAATCTTGGAGGGCCCGACACTCTACAAGATGTTCAGCCGTTCTTGTTCAATCTGTTTGCCGATCCTGTATGTTTTATGCCAACAATGCATATCTTGCTATTTATTGGTAGTTTGTGCATTGATAGTGTTTGATGAAATGCCACAGGATATCATTCGTCTTCCAAGGTTGTTTAGGTTCCTTCAACGTCCCTTGGCGCAGTTGATTTCAGTTTTACGAGCTCCCAAAAGTAAAGAAGGGTATGCTGCTATTGGGGGCGGTTCGCCTCTGCGTAAAATAACAGATGAGCAGGTATTATGGCCATACATTTTTTTTTCTTGCATTAATATTCGTATTTTTCTGTGTGGTGGGTATATATGTTGGGCTCAAATTGTTTGATTCATCTTTTGTAGGCAAGTGCATTGAAATTGGCTCTAGAAGCTAAAGAAGTTTGTGCTAATGTCTACGTGGCAATGCGTTATTGGCACCCGTTCACTGAGGAAGCAGTCCATCAGGTGATTCATAATAACAAAATGATTTTAGGTTTATATTTGCTAATATACCTAAGTCTGTAAACCTTTGATGTATGTTCCTTAATCGTTTTCTCCTTTGCTTTTGGGTGCTATATTAGTACTTGAAAATATATGGATAAACTTAGGGAGTGTTTGCAAACTCTAAAAAAAAGTGATCCTCAGCTTCTAGAAGCAAAAGAACAACTAATTCTTTCCGTCTAGAAGTTGAGAATCACCTTTTTAAGAGTTTACAAACACTCCCTTAGCTCGTTTTCTACATCTAGAAGCTGAGAATTACTTCTTTTTTTTAGTTTGCAAACACTCCCTTACTACATTGAAACCATCTCATTGCTTATTCCCTTTGTGATAGATTAAGAGAGACAAGATTACAAAGCTGGTAGTATTGCCACTTTACCCTCAATATTCCATTTCAACAACTGGATCAAGTATCCGCGTCCTACGAGACATGTTTAGGTAAACTTACATTAGAATTCAAGTATATATCAATCGGACATATTATCAGTCCATTCTGATAACTAAACTGGGATCCCCTTATCAGGGATGACAGATACTTGTCAAGATTACCTGTTGCTATCATACAATCATGGTATCAACGTGAAGGTTATATCAAGTCTATGGCTGATTTAATCGAAAAGGAGTTGCAAATTTTCCCAACTCCAGAAGAGGTGCGTTGGATTCCTACTTTAAATGTTTAATCTGAATTAATATAATTTATAGTGGGATAATTACAAAAAAAAAAAAAAACTATTTAGGATATTTACACAAAAACCCTGAGAAATTTCAAAATTACAGAAATCCCCTTGAGGTTTTTTTCCCGTCTTAAATGTATGGGGGTAATTGTAAATTTCTATAAATGTAAGGAGGTTTGAAATGTTTTTGCTTATGAAGGGAATAAAATGTGAGACGGAATCAAACTTCAAGGGGTTTCTGTAAATTTGAAACTTATTTGGGTTTTTTTTGTAAATACCTCGAACTTCAGTTTTTTTTTAATCATCCCTTTTACAGTTGATTGATTTTGTTACTATAAAGGTAATTATTTCTTTCTTGTTCGGTATTTTAGACCATGATTTTCTTCAGCGCCCATGGAGTTCCGGTCAGTTATGTTGAGAATGCGGGTGATCCATATAGAGATCAGATGGAAGATTGTATTTTCTTAATAATGCAAGAACTTAAATCTAGAGGAATTAACAACGATCATACATTGGCGTACCAGGTTGGTCGAAATTATTATGCTTTTAATTTCTTACCATCGACAAATGATGAATGAAATAAATGTCGCTTACTTGGTAATAGTTTTTATTTAATTTTTCAAATCTTGTCGACCAGAGTCGCGTGGGACCAGTGCAATGGTTGAAGCCATACACGGATGAAGTTCTTGTTGAGCTTGGCCAGCAAGGTGTCAAATCTCTTCTCGCTGTTCCAGTGAGGTATGACCTTTACTGCCTAACAACATTTCCTCAACATTAATTCAAGGATATCATATCTTGCTAGTGAAAAAATATATGTAATATCATAATCTTTCCGACGGTCAAAGAATGGTCATTACGGTTCAATGATTTTAACCACCATTAGCATCTACACGACTATACCTCTCCGGCTTCTTTGGAAACGTGAAAGAAAAAAGAATATCCAGATATAGGGAATTATTAATTACAAAAATACCCTTGAGGTTTACTCTAACTACGGGAAAACTCAGCTATTTTTTAAAATTACAGATGCCTCGATATTTGTTTATATTTTAAAAATTGCACCCTAAATAGGGGGTATTTGTTATTTGTTAAAGAAAATATGTATCTCAAGGGAGTGTCTGTAATATCTCTTTGTAATTTTGAAAGGTGGTTGGGTTTTCTTGTAATTAGACTAAACTTCAATGGTAGTGTTTGTAGTTATCCCGAATTATTATTCAGACTGCGCATGACAAACTATAATTTTTGTTACACACGGATGCTTTTGAAGTTTGAACTTTCACGTTCGAGATAGTGGTCATATATGTGTTGGTATAAGGATGATACTAGCATATATATTTAATCCTTCTTCTGTTTTGGGTATGGCATGATGAATTATTAAAGTTAGTGATATAAGTGAAAATTACAAAAACTACCCCTAGTTTGGAGTAATTACAAAAGAAATTGAGAAGTTTCAAAATTAAGGTTTGATTCTGTCTTAAATGTAAGAGAACCAGTGTAATATTTTTATAAACGTAAAAAGGTGTTTGAAATGTTATGAAGGGGGAAATATGTATAATATAGAATCAAACATTAAGGAGATTTTCGTAATTTTCAAAAACCCTCTTGCTTTTTTTGTTATTAGTTCAAACCTTGGGAGTAGTTTTTGTAACTATCCCTTTGTTGTAATCTAATTCATGATGATGGACTTTTTAACTTTCAGTTTTGTGAGCGAGCACATAGAAACTCTTGAAGAGATCGATATGGAGTACAAAGAATTGGCCATTGAGTCCGGGATTGTTAATTGGGGTCGTGTCCCGGCTCTAAACTGTACCTCATCCTTCATCACTGACATGGCGGATGCTGTAATCGAAGCACTTCCTTCAGCTATGGCTATAACGACCTCTGGTACAGCCTCTGAAGAAGCTGACGATGATTTATTTGGCTATGTTGTAAAAATGTTCTTCGGTTCAATCGTAGCGTTTATTTTGCTTCTATCACCAAAAGTGATATCGGCGTTCAAGAATTACATTATATGAGAAGATGGAATAGCTTCAGGAAGTACACGGTGTATGTTTCGACAGAATGTGAACTCATAGCTGCAGAGCCTTTTATAATGCTTTTGTAGCTTTGATTTTTTGCTACAATGCATAAGTTTTCAGATCAGAATAGACACGGGAGCTAGTGTTTTTTTTTTCCCATTTGGGAGATAGTGTAGTTTGAGAGGTAGATTTTGTAATTTGATAAAGATATATAATTGAGGGAATAAATGTAATGGTGGTACTTGGAGAATTGGAGCATAATTCATTTGCTACACGAGCAACAACTTTGGTAAAATGTGTAAAACTAACATTAGAAAGTCTGCTCAAGCATCTAGCGAGGTTTGACATGCACTGGCCATGGGATTTAACCCTAAATGATCAATTTAAAGAGGAAATGTTGAATAATCAACTAGTGTGTGTGGCTGAGCTTCTAAATAGCCATGGGATTTTCTCAAAAAAAAAAAGCCATGGAATAGATATACCTGATTATTTGGTGACATGGTTATTTCGGAGATAATCTTTATTCTCAAAACAAAAAAAAAAGATGTTATAGAAACTTCACAAAGCTCTTTAAAAATATTCGGTGATTTTTAAGAAATATATATCTAATATGCTACAAAAATAAAAATAAGATGTTAGGAGATCATAACCTCTTTTTTAGAAAAAGTGAGAGACCTCACTTTGTTTTTAATAATAAGATTTTATTTTAACAATATCATTTACTTTGGCCATTTTAATAATTACAAAAAAATGGCATTGCTACTATCTGATAAATTCTTTCATCTTCTCTTATCCAAACACTACTATCCCTTTTTATTTTATAATAAAATCTAACATATTATAAGCACTAAAACCATTTTATAACCTTCTAAATAAGCTAGCCTGTTAGCCAAACACCCTCTAAATACACAATTTTAGAAGTTTTAGGAACATCAGTGAGTTGCAAATATAATTCACGTTTATCCAAAGGGATTCGGAACACATCCAGTATAAGTGTACATTACGTGCAATCGACTTTAAGGCCTAAAGGGGAACAAAAAGGAAATAAAACGCCACATAATGAATCTCCAAAATTCCAATAAATTAAGAGGCAGCATCTCTTACCAAAATACTGAAAGCTGAGAAACAAAGCTTAAATAGGTTTCTGGCCAAAAGAATTACTCATTCAATTGACCATTATTAAATTGCCCACTCCATAGCCATAGGGGAATGTCCATCTAATTGCCAGAATCATATACCAGAAATAACTGACATGTGCCAAACAAGTTTAGCCGTCACAACACATTATGCATAAGAATTCAAAGCAGAAAGCAGAACAAATAACAAAACAAAAACAGGTCCAAAAAATCAAAATTATCCAGAAAATACCTAATAGCCCTAAAACTGACACTAATATAAAAACGACCGCAGAAACAAAATCCCATATGTCAACATCACTCACTCGGCCCATCAACTTGGGGGCGACGCTTTGGCGGCCCCACCAGGTTGGGCAGATTGAGGTGGTGGTGTTACATCGGAAGAAGGATAAGCTGGAGGCTGGGAATATCCACCACCATAAGAACTATTATACGCTCCGTAAGCTGGTGGTGCTCCATAAGGTGGTGGGGCCCCATACCCCGGTTGAGATGCCGGATAACTCGATGGAGGCTGAGCATAGCCACCACCACCACCACCTTGAGCGCTAGGCGACTGCTGAGGCTGTGCATACACTGCCTGACCGCCAGCTGGCTTTTGAGGCTGTGGTGGTCCATAACCGGCGGGCACTCCGTAACCTGGCTGTGTAGAAGCTTGTGGTGGGTAATTCGGAGGTTGACTTTGATTTCCAGCACTGTACGCCTGTCCAGGTGGCGGCGCTTGATTGGCTTCGCCCTGGGCTGCATATGAAGGGGTTTGCCCGTCAGGAGTAGGGTTAGAGACATTACCGTAGTTAGAATTATATCCTTGCTGCTGTTGGTCATATCCTGCATTAGGGTTTGATTGTGGCTGGCTATAACCAGATTGAGCATTATAGCCACCATAGCCATCTTGGGCATAACCTTGCGTTTGACCATACGCTTGTGCCTGATTATAATTATATCCAGAACCATCTGTCGGAGCTTGCTGTTGTTGTGTCGGCTGCTGCTGCTGGTTGTAGTAATCGTAACTGCCTCCCTGAGCAGCTTGCTGGTTTTGTGGGGCAGTCGATTGGTCCCAGCCAGTGGCATATCCACCAGAGGTTGGCTGAGGTGGATAGCCAGAGTAAGGGGGCTGACTGTATTGGGTTGATTGGCCAGGGTATGCACCGGGCTGGGTGTAGCCATAACCGGGTTGCTGCATGGGTGGACCGGGCTGAGTCCAGTTATTTTGAGGTCGAGCTTGATACCCTTGCTGAGGATATCCTCCGGACATGGATGGATTTCTAACGCGATTCTGCATAAATTGTTATCACAATGAACCAAGAACACTATTGATTGCATGTACACATTTGACAAAGGTATACATTCTTTTTTATGCATGAATTAAAACATATAATAGACAGAAGTGAAAGCCAAATAAGATAGAATTCCCTGCGAGTATATCCTCATGCTAAACACAATATACATAGCACAGTTGCATCAAGACAAAGATTAGACGCCTACATACCGTTCTGGTTGGGACGTATTTTTGGATTAGTCCAGCAGAAGCCCATCCTCTCCCTATTCGAAGTGAATGGGTACAAAAAATATTTGCAAAGACTACACAACTATAACAATAAAAACAAGACTAGAGGTCCATGTGAAGAAGCAGCATATGCGAAGGCACTAAATCCCAACCATATAAGTCACCATACAAAAACCATCATTAACTAGCTGTGGCATCAAAAATTGCAGGCAAAATATTGAATAAAAGTTTATAACATCGTAATCTAGTATAGAGTCCATGACTCTTCAGAAATAATTATACCAAGACTGAAATGCATTACAAGATAATATTCAAAATCTTCCAGGGGGAAATAGCAGAAACAAATATGGATGTACCAAAAATATTTTCACAAGGAAAATAACAAAGAAGGTACCATGTGCAGATTATATTTTTTGCTTATCAAAAGACAGATTGAGGTAATTAAGCAGGATCAAAAAAAATAAGAAGAAAATCCCAGTATGAGGACTAGAAGGGTTGGAGCTCGCCGTCAAGCTGACACCAGTCACACAACCCCTTCAACCCGTGCGCAAAATGATTGAAGATATATAAACTGCTGCATGAAGAAATCCCATAGAACGGAGGATATAACGTGAATCATTAAAACCTCTAACTAAAATTATTATATGCCAAATTATAGTATAGAAAATAAATTGCATAAGCCAGCGAAAACTTGTTCATAATTCAAGTTCAACAATTATATGCATTGAAAACTAAATTTCAAAATTCAAACTCCTTGTAGGAGTTGGGAATAAAACATGTAAGTAAATTTTACATGTATCGCATCCTCAGACAAACTATACATATTAATAAAATCTCTCCACCCTAACTGAGGGTCTACTCTTTTTTTTTTCCCATCCGGTCTTCAACAGTTCAAGAACAGTCATGGCAGAATAAGGGTTAGAACTATACCAGGAATGGAAAATCAACACTAAAAGAGCCCATGTTGTCACAAAATACAATACCCTCTAACCCTAAACAGTCCCAGCTGAAAACATCAGTTATCAGATATGGGGAGTGTTTGCAAACACCCAAAAAAAGAGTTATTTTGCGATTTTAGCTGAAAAAATTCACTGTTTAGTGCTTGCAAATGCAAGCTCTGCTTCTAATTCTTCTGATTCTGCTTCGTTTAATAAAAATCTAAAAGCAGGAGAGGGATGCTTTAGCCTTTAAATTTCTGATTCTGCTTTTCGTTTGACTTATACGTGATACAAAAAACTCTTTTAAAACTTATCCACCAAACACTCTCTCTTAACTTAATCAATTTGCAGCTTCTACCAACTTCTAGTTCTCAACTACTTCCCGAGCAGTACATCACTACCTCCAAAAGTAGAAGTGTTTGCAAACACTTACGTAATATGAACAAACATAATCCATTCAAGTGGCCTAATCCTGACGATTATCATGTATTCGTTGAACTAAGAATGATTTATTAACACCAGATGTATCAAAAAACAGTAGGAGATAAATATGCTGCTTAGAAATAAGGATCACGCCAACCTGGCTCGTACAAAACCAAAATATCCAAAAAAAATCCATTAAATCTATATAACACATCTCAAAAGAACAATCCTCCTTGTAATAACTTTCTGAAGAAGTTAATAATTTTGGAAATCAGCTATAGAGAAAAGTATAGGGAAGAAATCACTTCTTGAAGGAAATCGTCAAGAGCAAATATGTATACATATATACAGGTTTGTGCAGTAGAGACTAGAGCGTAAATTAACAGTGATATCCGGGATCATACTGCAACTAGAAAGTAACTGCGTCCAAACCAGAAATCAAAGAGTTGTCCCTCCCACGGAAATAAGAGCAGCAAAGGCTGGACTCCTCCATCCAGGTTCATTTTGAAAGTAGTGGCAAAAGATATCTGCAAGCCTCTATATTCAAGATATCGAAATTGGGTAGGCAGAGAGACGGATTCAATTCCAACAAGATTTAGTGGGAAAAATCACCAATAATGTGATTCAGAAGGGAGAGAACAATAATAATCCGTTTCAGTTTTCAATCCAGCATTTTGAATAAGAATTAAAAAAAAGTGCAGATGATGCTCCAATACTAGCAAGGCCAAAGGTCAAACAATGAACAGATGCAAGAAATTCTTCACGGATAAAATTTGTCAAAGATAATAGTAAAATGGTACCTCAACAGAAAGAAGAAATGGAATAACATCAACAGTCATATGTAATGCAAAATGGGTTAAACCCCGAGAATATATCTCCAATGTAAATGGATTGAACCAACCCAGATATTGTGCCAAATTGCAATAATTTATGTGACATAATGAATGTCAAAAAACAAACTCTTGACATTGACATTTTTAAATAAAACAACCCATATGTAAAACAACCCAAGATCAAGACCCTCAACAATTTCTAGGGATACCATCATAAAAAATTCAAAAATTATTCCCCCACTTAGTGGGGGTGGTTAAAAAATGAAAATGAGCATCAGAAGAATAAGCAAAGCATTCCAACACAGACAAGATATTGCATGAAAATAAAACTACGGACTAATCAAGCCATCAGCGAAAGAAATTAGCCAACTAGGGTCGTATGGGAAAAAGAGATGAACAAACTATAAGAATCAATAACAAACCTATTTCAGAAAATTAGAGAAGAATACACAAATCGAAGCTATTCAAGAAAAGCCTTATCTTATTACTCTGTAAGCCAAATTTTAATAGTTCAAAATATCATGGCGCAAATATTCACAATATTGCAGATATAACCATTCTAAAACCAGTGCTTGAAATTATCAAATAAGAGACTAAAACAAATCTACAATAACCCAATGGATTTAAGATGTGCTAGTTTTCTTCCACACAGTCAATATAATGCCTCAGAGCAGATAAGAAGATAAGAGTAAGTGTGTGCAACCATTGAACAAACCTCACTGGTGACTTCCTCGACCAACTGTCTGGCAGCCTCAATCTGTTCACTGGTTCCATCAATTTGCACAGTCCTCTCTTTCGACATATCACCAGGTGGCAAGTGTAAAGGTATAACCTGAAATATTCGAGGAAGTGCTTCAGTGCTTCTATCATGACACTAGAACAATCATCATTTTTACAGCATAATCCAACCTAGCCGACTAAGGAAAAAAAGGGATAGGCAGAGGTCATCAGAAATGCACACACGCATTAGATGAGGGAGCATGCTAACCTGAATACGAGCCCCAGTTCTTGCTTGCATATTTTTAATGGTTTCACCTCCTTTACCAATAACAAGACCCACCTGAAAATTTTTATCAACTTAAATGAAATCTGCATATACAGATAACAATCAAAATGTCAACATAAACAAAATTTACCTTGTTGTTGGCGATTTTCATCACAAACTGCTCAGCTCCAGATGGTTGCCCAGTCAACCGTCGAGAAACTACGCCAGAACCACCTGCCTCAGCCTGTCTCAACAATAGCATACAGTTAGCACAAAGAAAACAAATCAAACTGGAGGGCTTATTGTATCTCATTGCATAATTCTTAAAAGATTCTGAGAACCAGAGTGGTGACCAGCAATATGATTTATATCATGTGGTTGGTGCTAACCTAAAAGAAGTATTCTTGTAAATTGTGATGACCAACAAGTAATGGAGCTCCAGTAAGATGTAAGTAAAGGGAATTGAATAGCAAATTAATTAAATGCAGACCTCAGAAAGAACATCATTGATCAGCTGCTCAGCCTTGGCTATTTGATCAGGAGTGCCCATGAGATCAACCCCTCTGGTAGTAGAATTAGGATCAGCATCCATGTCTCTAGTGACCTGAATCTTAGCCCCCGACTGAAGCTGAAGGTATTTGATAGTCTCCCCACCTTTGCCGATAATCACACCAACCCTGCCATTTGGTATCTCAATTTTCTTGCTTGGACCAGGATAACCAGAAGATGCAACTTGTGGTGGACCACTAAGTCCCAAACCCATAGGCTTCGGAATACCTGCATCCAAGCAGGATATACAAGGTTAGCCAAGTTTCTTTCTCCTTACTTCAATAAATCAAAACTGTCTAGTAAATAAAAATATTCAGTTATACACATGTACATACTACGACCAAACCCTTCACATGGTAATCTTTTAAATTTTGAGACAGATACCTAAAAAACCTGTCAAATCATATGCACAGGCCAAAGAGCATTCAAACTAAACTTTCGAAACTAAGATATATAGCAAACTCCACTGCGCCATACAATCATATGGGCTGACAAAGGTTTATATCAGAGATTCCAACTTTGTGAATACTTAAATTTTCCTCTTACATAATAATACAAGTGTAACTATAAGACATAATACTATAATAGGCGCATAAACACCTATGCTACTAACACGTGAAGAGATATACACTTAGGGAAGCCTAAAATTCACATCGTATCACACGGCAAAACCATACAAAGCTCCAAATAGGTAAGAATGCGGGTTTGCTCAAAAATTTGAAGGAAAAAAAAAAGAAAAAACCCTTACTATAATCACTTGAATCATATCCTCCGCCACCACCTCCTCCGTTCTCAACTCTCGCTCTTTTCAACGGATCGGCATTATTCAAAAGCCTCGCCGCGATCTCCTGCGCCTTCTGCTTCGCCAGCTCGATCTCGTTCATTGGGGGAGGAACGTTGTTGTAAGCAGGCGGAGGCACAGCCGAGTCCGGCGGCGACGAGAAACCAGTCGTTCTGCGTGCCGCCGCAGGCGACGGTGAATCGTCATACTTGCGTTTGTTCGATTCCCCGCCTACGGATGAGTACAGTGATTCGTCTGCCATTAGTACGAATCTGATGTAGAAATATTGGAGAGCTTCAATGAGATAAGGGTTGTAAAAACCCTAGACTGAGAGCGGAGAGAAATAGATAGCGATATGCCGTGGATATGAGCTTTTATAGTCGGCTACTCGGGGATGATCCACACTAGATTTTCGTCCCGGAGGGTCTCTACAAAGATAAGTGGGAATTTCGTGGCCCATATATATTTAAATATTTAGCTTTTGAGTAAATATCTTGCCATAGATGGGAGGAGGTAGGGGAGTAAACGTATCAATTTTGATCGTTCGTTTAATTTTATGGAGTTATCGAAAGCTTTTCCAAATTTGTTCATGTTCATTTGATAAAATTATAATTTGGTTTTGGGCTACACTTTTTAGGTTCATAAATGAGCCGGATTTATTGATCCAGCCCACTAAGTTCGAAAAATGATAAATTTAATCGTAATTTTAAATATTGTTATTTTTATTGCATTTTCATATGTTGGGTATGTGGACCCCAAAAATATTTGGCTTGGTCAATTTTATTTTACGGCTTGAGCTTATTTTTGAACATTTTATAAACTTACGCCCGGTCCGTTTGACACTTCTAGATGGGAGATAGGGTGTAAACTATCCGAGCCGAGTCGAGCTTTAGACTGTTTGTCGAATGTTCGTTTAATCTTATATGAACTTGAGTTGAACTCTCTTCAAATTTGTTTGTGTTCATTTGAATTTTGTTAAACGCGTTCGTATCGAGTTTGGGTCCATTGCGTGTTCGTTAACACTGAATAATTTTGTTCCCAAACAACAAACGAATTACCTTTGATGAGTTCGTTTTCATTATATATTCATGAACAAATTCAACTTTAATTTATACGCTAATGATGATTTTTTAATATTGTAATTTTAAATCTTTTTATACTATATATAATTAGATATTATATTATAAGAATTGCGTATGTGTAACTTTTTAATAATTATATTTAATATAGGAATAATGTTGATTTTGAAATTAAGCTACACGAGCTTGTTCATTAACATTGTATAAACGAATACTAAACAAATTTATTAAATAATCTATTAATGAACACAAGTATACAATTGTTTCAAGATGAATTAATGTTCAACTTATGATCCCAACAAAGTACTATTCTAAATTTTGTTCATTTATAGCAATTGAAACAAAGCGGCAAAAAAAAAATAAACAATTGACGTTATTTGAAATATTGACTATCTTGTTCACAAATTGTTTGACAAAAGTTTTATTCACTTCCAACACTAATAGGAGGTTTGTAGGAATCGAACCTGACGGGTAAGAATGGTAATCACTGGACCATTTTCGGAATCTCATTTAAATATTTAAGGAATGTTTCTCTAATTGGAATTTGAAGTATTTATTAATGAATGGAATTTCATCGATTCTTAAAAAATTCATGGATTCCGTTAGATTATAATTGAATAATGGAATTGTGTATATTTTAATATATTTTAGTAGAATTTGTTGGTTGTTATCGAAAGTTTAATTAATGAATTTTTATTAAGCTAGTAGCACAATCTTCTGAGCATAAAAATATAAAAAGAAATGCAGATATTCAAGTAAAGTTACTAGCGAAAGAAAAAATAGTTTCATAAACTTGCAAAAATATAATTGAAATTGTCAAAATATGAAATAGCTCCATAAACAATACGAGAAAAAATCGTTAAAATAATTATTGCCTCTCCCTCACAACAATAATATAGGTGATCAAAATTTTAAAAAATAATTACATTTCACATTTTGAACGCAAAAAATAATGCATATATCAAGATGAATTAATGAAAATTTATCAACTAATGATCCCAGCAAAGTATTATTCCAACAATAATTTTCTCTACTAACTTGTCTATGAAATTAAAAATGTTAGCAATTGAAACAAAGCGGCAAATTAGTTTTATAGTGATTATTCATAAAATTGAGGTATAATTTGTCTCGAAATATTGAGATTAGAAGATGATACGTGAGAAAAGGTACAAGCTTTTTTTTTTTTTTTACCATAGACACTATTATTTATTTATTTATTATTATTATTGGAAAAATAGAATTTGAATTGTGAGGATGAATGTGAGAATTCATCCTTCATCAAATGTGACATGTAATTTCTTTAATTTAAAATAGAAGTGACAGTGAGAATTTGAAACTATTGGAATTTTATTTTGAGAAAAAAAATTATTATCTTGAGATCGTCTGGAAAAAAATAGATCGAGTGTATTTCAATTTATAAGACATAATAATCATTTAAAGTTATTACAAACCAAAACAACTTAAATCAAAATTCTAATAAGTTTAGTTAATATGGATAATTTTAAGATGAAGTGAGAGTGAGAATTTGCACTCATTACATAATTATTATTTGAGCAAGTCTCAATTTAGATCGTCTCACAAATTTAAATTTTATCTTATTTTATAAAGACATTACATGTCATATTTATCAAAAGAGTGATTGATTGTTAGATATGAACATATTTTCGACTCAACATTATTTATGGTTTCACTAAGAAAACAATAAAAGGGCAGAAATATACGTATAAATAGAATAGAAGGCAGAAATATACGATCAGCAGAAAATTAGGAAAATGGCTCAGCTAGCCAGAAACGCCGCCCATGTACTCTCCCGAACGGCGCCGTATCACCACCGCTCCGCCCTCGCCTCAATCCACACCACCGTCCCTTCCCTCGGAGCCGCCTCATCCGCCCCGACGCCCTATGCTTCCGCGACTCCGCCGTCGACCTCCTCCCCCGCCGGCATATCCAAGGCGGCGGAGTTCGTGATCTCGAAGGTTGATGATCTCATGAACTGGGCGCGACGCGGCTCCATTTGGCCCATGACATTTGGGCTGGCCTGCTGCGCCGTGGAGATGATGCACACCGGGGCCGCGCGCTACGATTTGGATCGGTTCGGAATCATTTTCAGGCCCAGCCCAAGGCAGTCGGATTGCATGATTGTTGCTGGAACTCTCACAAATAAGATGGCACCTGCGCTCCGCAAGTAAGCTTAAGCGTTCTACTATTTTGTGGATTTCCGCTATTTAACTTTGTAAATTAGTTGGTGTATGAAGTTTGCTTAATTTACCTAGGACGTGGGATTGCTGAAATTTTCTGCATTCTATACCATAAATGCGGATTTAGGGTTTTATGTAGCTTCCCCTTTGCAAGTTTGTTGATATAGTTAGCTTGAATATTGAAATGCATAATTATTTCACCAAGGACGTGCAACTGCAGAATTATGAATTTCTTTCATCTATAGTTTCCAAGAAAATGGGTGATTGAAATCTAAGTAAAAAGATGCACTCATTACACTAGGTGTAGTTGGTTTGTTTGGTCAATGGAATGCCATCTTGTTTGATTTGGCAGTTGGAATATGAGGTTGAGAACCAGTCAATGTAGTGTAATTGTAATTAGCATACATAGTATTATTCGACCGACTTTGTGCGGCATTAGGAGGCAACTATGTCCCGTAGCGGCCTCCTTCTATATGATGACCATAAGCAGGTGGTTTGATTTTTCTAAATGTAGATCAACATGCAAAATTTTGGAAAACTAGTCTGTTGGTGACTTGTTTGTTTGACAAAATAATAAATCATTGATAAACATGAAGTAGGTAGCTGTTTATTTGCTAGAAATTAAGGATGATTTGACATTTGAAGGAGGGAATCTGTAGCATGATCAGTTGATTTCATTTCTCTTAATTTAGAGGAATAGATATGCATACCAGTGTGGTTGCTGAAAATTGACTGTTTTACAAAATAATAAGTCGTCTGGAACCATGAATCAGGTAGATGTCCTTGGTTAGAAATTATGTATGTTTCAACATTTCTCTTAATTTAGCAGTTCATGGCGAAAATCACTTGCAACTCTTACTTTATTTGCAATTCTCTTCTTTCTTCTTGTATATTTTCATTATATGCTATGGGATCAACTATTTTGTTCACAATGAGTTGGTAGTTGTCCAATTCTCTTTGTTATTCCCTCAATATTTGTTTCTATTATATTATACCAAGCCAAGCGCCCATAAAGTAATGTCGGAGCTGTAGAATTCATCAAACAAAACTAGCCATTCTTATACTCTTGAATCGAACTCCGGAAAACTCATAAGAAGAACAAAATTTGGTACATATATTGAGGAGCTGCTGACAAGTAATTTATTTGGTTGATTGAATTTGAATTCGTGTATGGAAATTTTTTTACATAAAAATTTGAATATAATGATTTCATCTTGATGAGGGGTCCATTTAACCAGTGGATCTTTCCATGTTCTTGTTGTTAAAATGATAGTTAGTTGTACTTTCTCTGATCTTTATTCTTTGACAATACTAGTCTTCCCCTACATATCAGGATATTTTACTGAATCTCTTTGTTGTCTTCACCATTCTACTGATGCTGCCTTGGGTATGAAACTAGTACCAAGTCCATATGCTGTGTACTAGTATCTATTTGCTTACTTCTGTCTGCAACAGAAGGGGTGCGAGCTTATCTTTTTCTCACGCGACGACTAGCGTCGGATTTGCTGAAGTCAAATATAGCACAACCGAGCTTCAAAGAAATGTTATTGTTGCAAGATAGAGTCGAGTGAAGCAGCAGGTTATCATATTTGCTGTGGTGTGTAAGCTTGTGGGATGGGGGTCCATATATTGGTTAGGAACGGAAATCTAAATTCTTCTTGGAGAATCAAATAGGCTGCCCTGCCTTTTTTTATTGAAGTAGGCATTCTTCTACATAAATAACTATATAAAATATGCGAAATTTCTCTCAGGTTTACCTGAAATATCAATGGCTTCTTTGTAATGAAGTTCTTCATGCTGTTTCAAATTTTCTCATCTGACATAGTGATTCAGAGGATAAATTAGTTCGAAATCTCCCTGCATAACGCTTCAGCCAGTTTAGATAAGTCATTGAGAATAATATAATCCATAATCAAACTTCATTTGAATAAGATTTCCCTGTCGTGAGTGCTTCGCTAACCTTTTGAATTGTGATATGTTCTTTGGATCTTGTTGATTTAATTTGATTAATATGTTCAATGGAGTTGTATATTTTAAAGCTAGAAGTTATTGGTCGATTACACGTTTATGCAGAGTATATGACCAAATGCCTGAGCCACGGTGGGTCATCTCTATGGGAAGCTGCGCGAACGGTGGTGGTTACTATCACTACTCATATTCAGTTGTACGAGGTTGTGACAGGATTGTCCCCGTTGACATTTACGTACCAGGTTGTCCTCCCACCGCTGAGGCCCTTCTCTACGGGCTACTCCAACTGCAGAAGAAGATCAATAGGCGTAAGGATTTCCTTCATTGGTGGACCAAATAGATACAATGCTTTTGGCTTTGGCTGTGGAAAACTAAATCAAACTCGTTGTAGCGTTTTCCCCTGAATAAATCCATGGAAAGGGAGAGATATACTCGTACAATTACTAGTTTCTTTTCTCTTTTCCAAGATTTTTTAACTTGCCTGAAACTTTGTATGTTATTGTTGGATATCATATTGGGGCTGTTTATGGATTTTATGATAACTCTGTGTGCCATTTTAGTGGTTTATTGAAGAATAGGCATTGACATGTCATCGCGTCATTTCAAGTTAAATCTGTTTATTATTTGTGTTATTCGGGCTGACCCGATTTTGACCCTAAGCCGCTTATAATGTTGGGTGTTGTGAATAGTTTCGGGCTTTCGGCCATTGTGCTCATTAATTGTTTAATTCCATGCCAATTATGTTAAAATTGTACAAGGTTCTTGGGGAAGGGACGGAGCCGGAGCCGGAAAATGAAGTTTAGGGGGTAAGTTTTTTTCCTTCTTAAATCTAGTGGATAAAGAGGTAGTTTTATTTATTAGAGGGGAGAATTATTAAAATTTAATGAACTATTGACTAAAATGGTGGTTAGTTATTCAATTTTTTTTTTAGAATATCACCCCCCCCACCCGCCCAATATAACGGATCGATCCAAGGAAATCGAAAATACGTAATTGATTTCCTCAAAAAAAAAATATACGTAATTGATTATTCTATATAATGATGTTTTTTTTTTTTTTGAGGCGCTATATAATGATGTATAAAGAACATAAAAATTTCTTCTGAAAAAATTGCTTGATTCAATAAATAGCTTTTATTAGTCAGTGTCACAACATAATTGCCTAGCCTAATGCGATAACTTCATTGCACCTACTTATATTTAAGACATTTGTTGGGGCTTTTATATGATAAAGTTGTAGTATATTAAATCAACTTTAATATTTTGAAGGTAGTAAATGGTAAATCAAACATATTAGGTGGGCAGGTTATTGAGAGGACATTGGAACTTATGATTTAAGACATTAGCAACTATAGATATAAATATAATATTAAGTTGAAGATTAAATCTTTGATATTTAGAAGGTAGTAAATGGTAAATCAACATATTAGGTGGTCAGGTTATTGAGAGGACATTGAAACTTATGATGTACACTAGCCACTAAAGCTTTAGTCAAAGATTCTTACATTTAGAACCATTGATATCAACAACAAACTTATGAGTTCTGATCATTTTTAATGAATTTTTTTTTATATAAAAAAAGGAAGAAAGAAGAAGAGAAGATCATGAATTTACAACAACTTATAAGTGCACACATCCAACAAAATCAATCCTTGGATCATATTTATAACTATTTGACACCATTAGCATCACATAAATTTCCAGCTGGCCAAATGGCCGGTCCGGTCCAAGCCCATTGAACCAATGATGTAAGGTCGGGTTGAAATTGGACCAAATTCAATCAAACCACTTATTTCTTAGCCTAACCAAAATCAAATCTCATATTCATAACTAAATCGTATTGGGTTGGTTGTGTTGGCTTGGGTAGGGTCAAAACAGACCCAATCAATTTGGGCAGGTATAAGTGCAACCCACCCAACCCTATCCTCTGTCCGACCGAGCTGGGCTGAAAATTGTTAGCTCTGGTAAATTATCATTGAATATTTGAATGCAACATCATTTTTTCATATGGTCATTCACTACTCCATCCAAAAAATTCATCTTTTTTTTTTGTTATCTCAACATCATCATTTAGTTAATTGATAAAAAAATTGGGTTGCAAGAATAAATAATTTACTATTGGTTCGAGCTTCTTGTGAAGAACAATCTAATTTATTTTTCAAAGTTCTTTATTTTCTCATTTTTTTTTGGGGTGGGTAGGGTGGGGTTGGAAGGCTAAAAGCCTAAATCACACGATTTTCTTGCTAAGATTGTCATATGAAAAGGAATTATGAAAGAAAGTGTCATAAAGTTAATGCAAGAAATAACACCAAACTTACACAAAAAAGGAAGGTTGTGAATGCAAAGGACCCTCTTTTAAATGCTACCACTCGATATTTTCAACTTATACCATGGTTGATATCTATGATGCACTGAAAGTCTGAAATGGGTACGGGGCACTAGTATGGTACGGCACGGATACAAAAATATATCATTTTTTAAAATTTTAAGAATACGAGTACGATATATATACGTATAAATTTATAGTTTTATATTTTTCAAAATATAGACATACTAAATACAATTAAAAAAAATAATATTTCAAACATAATAAACTAAAATTTCACAAATACTCAAATCTAAAATGTGATAACTCACGTAGACACAATAAAACTTGTTGAAAACATCGGCAATACTATATTTATGTATCCATTGAATATTCGTGGAGTATTAGATTAATTATCGTATGTATAGGTACGCTTAGATAAAAATGGTCCTCGACCGACCGGGAATAATGACAGTGCTACAATTTGTAGGCCCAAAAAGACCCGATACTATTTGGCCCGACCCGTTAGGCCCGAAGCAATTTTAGTGTATATTTAAAACATGGACTGAGCTCCCCAAAACAACGGCCCGAAAAAATTCCGGTCCGATACCTCCTCGAACCGATGGGCCGACCCGACCTGCCCACTTTGACATCTCTAGGTACGCTATCCTCACAGAAATATCCGTGTTTCCTAGGTTGATATCAATTGTCAATTTCAAATGAAAAATATTTATAATTAATGCCATTATTTTTTAAAATTAGATTTTAGGGCCGATCATATAATATACAGTACATAGTACATGTGTACCAATAGTAATACCACCATCAATTTTTACTTAAAATGTTTTGACTCTATTTTTATCTCTCTATTTAGGAAAAAGTATTTAATGTATGGACATGAAAGTGATCATTAATTCACACTATTGATGAAGATTTCATTTTTTGTTTTGAAAAATTCCAAAATCTGCTTTTTTGAGCATTTTGTACCTTTAAGCCAACACTTGCATAATGATAAAATATTAATATTTTAATGAAAACAATTTATCAAGTAAGTATTTTTCATGTAGTATTCTTGTGATCTGGACTTGATAATATTTTAAATTAAATCGACTAATCAATAGACGTAAAGCAACAGAAAGTACGAGGAATATAACACAAATAGCAAAAGCATTTCTACCATGAAAAAGACAAAAAATTTCCAATGATAACATTCATTTATTTATTGTTTATTTTCCAAACTTGATATGTTCGTTAGATTAGTAAGCTTTACTTTCCAAATAATTAAAATTCATTTTTTAATAATAAAATAAATTATCTCAGTCTAGCATTCACATATCATTTCCGTTCCGCTAAATAATATTTTATACAAATATAAATTATTAAAATTTAAAATTTTAATCTCCCTCAATAATGAAAAAACTACAACTGATCTAATGTTTTTAAGAAAAACTAAATATCACTCTTCAATCTTTATTTTATTTTACTTTTATACTCTGCTTATTTCATTTATAATAGTTTATAAGTAAAATAAAATATATTGTACCAATGACCTTGTAGCCAAGTTGGTTACAAGCGAGGTAATTATTGGCCTCTCCATGAGAGGTCAAGGTTCTAGCCCCCGAGGTGAAATGGTGGAATTATTAATATTGGGAACTGCGCAGCGGTGTGGCAAACTCGATGGGAACTGCTTGGATTTGGATTGAGAGGAGTCGATGAAACAATCATTTGGGGGGACGACTCATTGTGCGCGGTAGTTGAGGATATTAGGAATCCGAGAGCAATTGTACATTCTCGCGGTTTATCTGGGGCAATTCCTGAGGGTCGGGGCTGTATTTCCCGAGGACTAGTCATGTGAAAACATGAAATATCGGTTATAAAAAAAAAACATTGCAAGATACATATTTTTATTATTATTAATCAATGTAGGATGCATACTTAGACTTTTGTATCAAGACTCTATCGTGTCTATCTACTTGTACACTTTTAATGATAACAAAATGATTAAAAGTAAGAGACAGGCTAAGATAATTGCCTTTGGACACAAATAAAATTGATTACTATAATGTAATTAAAGTGTATATCACAATTCACAAGAGAAATAATTTTGAGATATCATTTACATTTGTATCGTTATTTATTACAGGAAATAATATTTTACATAATTTCCAATTTATCATAATTTCATAAATTAATTTTTGCCAGACCAAAAATTCAAAAGAGCCAACCACCAATCCCAAAGAGGGGGTAAACATGACATTTCACTAAACTGGAATTGTGTCGGCTTCTAACTCTAGTTAAAATCTAATCATGGGTTGAAGTTTGGGCCGTTGGGCCCACTCTATTTGCTCTAGAAAGCCCAAAACCGTCGGTGACTCGGTGATATATTATAAATTTATATATATATATATACTCGCTCATATACAAATTTTCCTCAAACAAAAATAAAAAAGGAAAAATAATTAACTACTATACAAAAATTTTGCGAATATTGAGAGAGAGAGAGAGAGAGGACGTTGATTGGTATATAAGCTATGGATGCCGAATCCAATGCCTCTCCAATTTGAGAGAAATTTTAGAGAGAGCGGCGGAGTAATGGCGGACTCCGGCGACTCTGTGTCCGTCGATATGGAGTCCGTTTCTTTCGCCGGAAAGGTGAAAGTCAAATTTCAGTCACATTATACGTCCAAACGCTTGTATACGTATTATTAACTCATTATGTTTATGTGTGTGATTTCAATATCAGTGGAAGTCGATTTTGTGAGCTACAATTAGTTCATGAGTTTTGAGGTTGCGTAATTTCAAACTTTTGGCGTATTTGGCATGAGGAATTGTGAAAATGGTGGTTATAATTCTTGTCTCATTATACTTATTAGTTATTAGTGCCGCTGTTTTTGTTTTCCATTTTTGAATTTGTGGAGGGAAAGGAGATAGTTTTGGCAATTTTTTTTTGTTTTCCTAAATTGCTTTGGCATTTTTTGAGTTGATTGAGCTATGATCATATTTGATAAGTTCGTCTTTTTGTTTAATTTATTCAGCATTGATACTGATTTGGTGAAATAGAAACTTTAGATATAATATGTGTATATAATTCTGTTGTGCTGCTTTTTTTTTTTTTTTTTGAGGATTCAGAGAAGGGAAGGAACTTCTTTTAGCAATTTTTTCCATTTGCATTTATGCATAAGAGTGCTGATCACGTTTGGCTTAAGTATTAAATGTGGCTATTTTTGTTTAATTACATGTACACACACGGTGCCATCAAGTTTTTTTTTTTTTGACTGGTTTTAGTTTAAATACTTATCTAATTTTAAATAGGAATTGATCTGCATGTATTTGTTATTTTGAATCGGACGTAACAGAAAAAGTTGGAACTTCTCCTTATTTAAGCAAGTAGTATTTCCTGTTCAGCTGTTCAAGTTTGGATATTGGTGTTCTACTGTAATAATTTTTCCTTCTAAAAATAAAAATCAATTATGGAAAGTCTTTATAATTTCATATTTTGGTAGCTTGTTGTTTAGATAAGGAATCATAAATTTAGCATAAGAATTGGTAGGCAAGTAGATTCTTTTATGTGGCAATAAAGAAAAGAAGCATTGACTTTTGATCCATTAAGGAAAGTTTGCTGATAAGCTAGCTGGGATTCTTCACAAAGGACTCTGCACATGGGAAATTCTGTTTGGAAGCAAATGATACTCTCCTTTACTAAAAGATTGTTCCTCATTTTAAAGCATGTGGCATCCTAATTTTTTCTGAAATTGAGTGCTGGTGGAATATTTGGCATACTTTAGGGCCTTTTCTCTCTCTCTCTCTCTCTCTCTCTCTCTCTCTCTCTCTCTCTCTCTCTCTCTCTCGCATAATTAAGGATTTGACAAACTATGCTTTTCATGATCTCTTACAGGAGCATATTGTGAAAACTGGTAGTGGTTCTGTGTCGGTTGCTGTTTTCGGAGACCAGGACAAGCCTGCTTTAATTACTTATCCTGATTTAGCCTTAAACTGTAAGGAAACTTGTGACATTAAGCACAATTTCGATTTTTGACAGACTTCTGCTAGTTACATGCCCTTGAATTTTTGGTGTTGCCTTGTAATCCTGCTGTTTCTTTTGTCTACATGTGGCACCAAACAGATATGTCCTGTTTCCAAGGTCTCTTCTTTTGTCCAGAAGCATTTTCACTTCTTCTCCACAACTTCTGCATCTATCATATCAGTCCTCCAGGGCATGAGGTCCGTCCCTTGATTCCTCGACTACTGATAATCGTTAGGCATTTGGCTTGTTGCCACTGAATGCTTTTAACTGGCTGTTTCTTATTTAGTATTTCTGTTAAGAGTTATTACAGCTCGGAGCTGCTGTTGCTGGGCCCGATGAACCGTCATTATCGGTCGATGATTTAGCTGATCAGATTGCTGAAATCCTCGACTATTTTGGGTAATTCTAGTGTCAGTAATATTCACCCGCCTTTCTGTATTTAACTTGAAACATACATGGCAAATTGTGCTAACGCTCTCACTCTCTTGCAGAGTTGGTGCGGTAATGTGCTTGGGGGTAACAGCTGGAGCTTATATTCTTAGCCTGTTTGCTGTAAGTTATTCTCCCCCTAGGGTTGCTTCTGTATTTGTTTCCTTCAGTTTCAACCACTGTAATTATACATTGCTTTATCGAATCACCGCAGATGAAATACTCACAACGTGTTATGGGTTTGATTCTTGTTTCCCCTCTATGCAAAGCACCATCATGGACAGAGTGGCTATACAATAAGGTTTATATTCTCTAAGTTCTCTCTCTCACTCCTCTCTCTCCCCCCCACCAAATAGAAAAATAAAAATGAAAAATAGATAGATAAATAAACCAATTGAGCAAAATCACCACACGAGTCATCCATTATTATTCTTGTTACTCTTGTTTATTTGTGGGAGTGAGATTTTGGTTTCTTAAATATTGGTAAACTATTGCAGGTAATGTCTAATTTACTTTACATGTGTGGCATGTGTGGTTTAGCAAAGGAGTTGTTGCTCATGCGGTACTTCAGCAAGGTGCTTCTAAGCATCCATTCATTTATAACATGTTCCATTTTAGGGATAATTAAAAAAATACCCTGGGGTCGGGCTAATTACAAAAAAGCGCAGAGATTTTTGGAAATTAAAAAAAAACTCTTTAGGTTTGATCCGTCTTACATTTTCCGCCTTCATATTCAAAAATCATTTCAAAAGTTCCCTTTACGTTTATCAAAATATTCTTAAATTTAATCAAATCTCAAGTTTTTTTTTTTTTTTTGTAATTTTCAAAAACCTTTTGGTTTTTCTGTAATTAGCCTAAACCTCAGGGGTACTTTTTGTAATTATCCCTCATTTTGTATGAAATGGTAGGATCATTGAATTTCTAATGGTTTGACAGGAAGTTCGTGGCAGTGTGGATGTACCAGAATCAGATATTGTTCAATCATGCAGACGAGTTAGTGCTATGTTACTTCTCATATTTATTTTATAAGCCATCAAAATCGCATTTGTTGATATCTCTAAATTCCACCAAAATCTTTTATATTGATTGCAGTTGTTAGGAGAAAGACAGAGCCCAAATGTGCATCGGTTTCTTGAAGCTGTCAATGGGTATGTTCTTGTCTTCTTGAAGCTACCAAAAAATATGCCAGTCGAATATATAGTGAGGCAGATATTTGGTGTTAAGCGACAACACATAAAATATTTCTATAACCATAAGCCGCATTGCTAGCTTCTTGTCCAAAGAAATTGCCTCTTATTATCTGCCGCCTTTCAGGAGACCAGATATTACAGAAGGCTTGAGGAAACTAAAATGTCGATCCCTGATTATTGTCGGTGAAAACTCTCCTTTCCACTATGAGGCTCTCCATATGACATCTAAGCTAGATAGGAGATTCAGCGCCTTGGTTGAGGTATGCAAAACTGTTATTCCACCATTTGGGAACATGCATATATATATATATATATATATATATATATAGGGACAATATCTTAGGCTGTGATTGCTTGTGAATATTTTTTGTAAAATTTTGGGATACAAAAAACTACCCTGAGGTTTGGGTTAATTACAAAAAACTCATTGAGGGTTTGAATTTGTGTTAAATATAAGGGTGTAATTTTAAGATTTTTACAAATGTAAGGGGGTGTTTGAAATGTTTTTGTTTATGAAAAGGGTAAAGTGTAATATAGAATCAAATTTCAAAGGGTCTTTTTTGATTTTAAAAAATCTCTATTTTTTTTGGTAATTGACCCAAACCTCATGGGTAGTTTTTGTAATTATCCCTAGAATTTTCCGCTAGAGAAACTTTTCGTCCCAAATGCGATTACCTGTGAATTTGTTTTTTTTCCAGAAAGTGCATTATTCACTCATTCTCGTTTCTCATTTCTCATTCATCAATCACAAATCAATTATAATTTCACTAATAAAAATCATATCAATTGCCATCATTACTCTTTCATATCATGAATACGCTATTGATTTTATGTTACTTTTGCAATTACCAATCACATCATATCACTAGTTTATTAAAAGAAGACCATCACATCAGTTTTCATGGTTATGTTTTCATTTCACATCCAATCACATTCTCAAATTCATTCTTACTTTCCCAAACAACTTTTTTTCACATTATTTCCTCAAAAAAGTGTAAAGCAGAACGAAATGTCAAACCATCACACCCTTTGTGTTTGTAACAACGCGCAGGTTCAAGCATGTGGATCAATGGTCACTGAAGAACAACCGGACGCGATGTTGATACCATTAGAATATTTTCTAATGGGCTATGGCTTCTACAGGCCATCTCAACCCAGTGTCAGTCCAAGAAGCCCCTTGAGCCCGACTAGCATCTCGCCGGAGCTTTTCTCACCGGAAAGCATGGGCTTGAAGTTAAAACCAATCAAAACCAGAATCCAAGAAGAAGTGTGAGTCTGAGAAAGATCAAAGGCAAGTTTTTTTGTATCAAATGAAACAGAGTTTACTTTACACGTGGTTGGTTGGAATGCAATTTATGGACTGGGAAGTTTCATGGAGGCTTGTAGATAAAAGACATGATTTAGCAAAAAAGGATGGAGAAATATAGATAGGGGAAGAAGGGATCTAGATTTTCTTTCCTTTTATTTTCTTAAGATTATAATGTGGAAGTTAGTCGAAAATTAGTGATTAGTGTCTGTATATCCTTGGAATAATTGAATTATTTATGATGATTATAGCAGGAAATAATAATAATAAAAGGCGGGCGAAGAATTGTGTTTTCTTGTTATATTTGATTTTGTTTTACCAGTGTTAATTTGTTCATTTCTGATTTTCTGTACTAAGATGAGATGGTTGAGAATTTGATGAACTAGCAACCATAATTTCCTGAGTTGGAGATTATAGATTCTTTGATATAAAGTGCAAAATGCAAATAATTTCATGAGTTGGAAGTAGAGATAGTCAATTTTGGCCCAAACCGACCATCCCGATATTTTACCAGATTGGGATCTAGTATTCTAGATCCAAAAGTACTGGGTCTTAAAAGCCCAGTACAACAGGCCCAAAAATTGAACCGGCCTGGTTGGCCCAATTTTCAGTGTTTTTATGCTCTGAGACCGGGCTCGGGCTCTGAAATTAGAGGCCTGGTTGGCTCGACTCAATTTCCTCATTTGGCCCGACGGGCCGGCACCACCGGCACGGGCCCGTTTGACACCTCTAGTTGGAAGTAACAATCACACAACATTATGCAGCATGCTGCCACAAATATATTCTCTAGCCAAAAAATCAAAAGAACGGCCACCTTCATTGGTCCAAAACAATGGAAACTGTTGGATATACCCCTGAGATTTAACCTAGAAACTTCAAATATCTTTCAAAATTACAAATACCCTTCTCAGTGTTATAAACATCTCATTGATGTTTGTATTTACGTAACAAAATGATGCATCTTTTGGAAATTGTCACCTAGTATACTTAAAAGTCTAAATACTAGATGATAATTTTTTTTAAAAAAATAATATTTTCGTATATATAAATATAAAATATACTTGATATATATTGCAGGATCAGGGCGTGGAGACCTATACCTGTCCCCGTCCGATTGACACAATCAGGGCGGGGATTCCCATCAGTTTCGGGGCGGGTTTTCCATCAGGTTGAGTGGACCTCAAAAATATCGTGCAAACAAGAAAGAGCATAGACATATCTAAATTGGGCAAAAGCCAGCAAATTGGATTTATACAAAAGACTCCCCAAATGTCCCATTTTCTTAAATTTCACTTGGGATCATTTTAATAAAGATATTTGGCACATCCAAATATTCAAGATTATATAGCTAGAGAGGAATGCTAATCAGGGTGAGTCAATAATCAGTTGTAAGGAATATACTCCATACTATACTATCTACTACTGGATATAAATCAAAGGCATTTTTGTCTGTATAATATAATATACCTTCTCAATCCATTATAAATCTTCTGTTCTCATAGCGCATTTGGTTTCTGTGGTTCCCTTCAGTTTCTTCATCGTTTCGACGAGCTTTTCTTCTGTTCATGTCGGCGTACATTTCCTCTATCATCGGTTTCCATAGACGAACACGAGCATTTATAAACCAGTTGGACACCTGAGTAACAAAGATAGTCTCAGATAAGTGAGTGAAAACACCAGTCGATGACATATTGTCGCGAGAGTTAGGGAGTGTTTGCAAAAACTTTTTTTGAAAGAAGTGACTTATCGTATTAGAAATGAAAGACAGTTGATAACAAGAAATTGCTTTTAATAGAAGCTGAAAGTTGATCAAGTGAATAGAGAGTGTTTGGTGCATAAGTTGTAGGGATTATTACAAAAAACTCCCTAAGTCTTGGGCTAATTACAAATCAATCCAGAGGTTTTTGAAAATTACAAAATCCCCCTTGAAGTTTGATTCAGTCTTACATTTTTCCCTTCAAGCTAAAAACATTTCAAAACCCCCCTGATATATATAAAACTTGAGGGTTGTTTTTTACTACGTTTGAAACATGTAAGTTTTTTTTTGTAATTAGACCTAAACTCATGGGTGTTTTTGTAATTACCCCTAAGTTGTAAAAGTATATAATGAAACCAGAAGCAGAATAAAAAATCTAATACTCCCACATTAGATTCTAATTAAATTATACATAATCGTAGAAGCTAACATTTGAAAACACCGAATACTATTTTTTTAACCAAAAGCTAAAAATCACTTCTTATTAATATAACCAATAACCAATTTCCTTTGGTTCAAATCTGAAGAAGTATATATAACTTCATAACATTATTGGAGTTGTAGATAACCTGATTCCTTGTCAGACCACTTTTCAAAGCAAGCAAATGCTTTTCTGCATCCTTTGGATACCTGAAATTTCAAACACTCACTTGCTTATGCATAATAGTAGAAAAATCTGTCCTAAAGAATAAGTGATGTTTAAAAAATTATTTAAAAAAATAAAAAGGGCTAATTACAAAAACACCCCTGAGGTTTGGGCTAATTACAAAAAAACCCATGAATATTTGAAAATTACAAAAAAACCCTTGAGGTTTGGTTCCGTTTTGTATTTTGCCCCTTCATAAGCAAAAAACATATAAAAAAACCCTGATATTTATAAAAATACAACAGTTATCCCCCTTAAATTTAACACATAATCATACCTCATGTTTTTCTTTTTTTTGTAATTTTAAAACATCTCTGGTTTTTTTTGTAATTAGCCGAAACCTCAGCGGTGTTTTTGTAATTATCCCAAATAAAAATGAATTTTGAGATTGTAAATATTAGATGTGAGATGAAAGTATAATAACAACCGTCGATGTAATGTTTTTTTTGAGTAATATAGTAATTAGATGTGATTGGTGACTGAAAAATAAGAGTTAGTGAATAATGTATTCGTGAAATGAAAGTACGCTCACGGGTGAAGGAAATTCTGAAACATCCACGCTCTCAAAACGGAGACAGATTTTTCGGGCAATCCCCTTTGTGGCCTCCATAACTGATGATCTCGTTTGCTAAGCTGCTGGAGAGCCCATTGCTTCTGAATAAAACACGTCTCGAACGAATTTTCTTGTCTCGTTTCGTCCTCGTTATGGTGTGCTCCCAATGCAAGAATGTGGCTGCTGATTCTCTCCCTTAGGTTCTTGTACATGAAAGAGATGGCCGGGAGAGCAAACTTGGCGTGTAGATTAGGATCCAACTCGGTCACAGCATGAAATGCAGAGGTTACGGTATGGATTTCGTCCAAGCATTGGTTGTATCGTTCGTCGACCTAACGACGAAAATAAAACGACGGTTAAACTACAAGAACTACCCCTGAGGTTTAGTCTAATTACAAACAGACCCTGTTCTTGACGAAATTACAAATGCCCCTTAACGTATTACAAACACCCTCTTCATATTTGTATTTGTTTAACAAGTACCATTTGCAAAAGGGTAAATACAAAAAGTACCCTTGAGTTTTAACCTAATTACAAAAAAGCCTAGCTAACTTTCAAAATTACAAAAATACCACGAGATTTTATCTAGTCTAACATATACCCATTCATGATCAAAAACATTTCAACCCCCTTCAAATTTATAAAAATATTACAGTTTATCCCATAATTTTAACGCTGAATCAAGCCTTATGGGTACTTTTTGTAATTTTGAAAATTAGGTGGGTTTTTTTGTAATTAGGTCAAACGTTAAAGGTACTTTTTGTAATTATCCCTTTGCGAAATAGAATTATTTTATAATTTTGAAAGAGAGTTATTTTTTTTTTGTAATTAGGCTGAAGCTAAGGGTATCTTTGTAATTCACCCTAAATAAAAAGAGTTCAAGCATCATTGCATCAATGAACAGAAAACAATAGCATGTTAAACATGATCCAAATGACTTATCAAAGGGCAAACAAATCTAAGGCAAAGTGTTAAAAAATAACATACCACTTGCAATAAAGCCAATAGCTGTTTTTTCTTGGCTACAACCTCGCGTTCTTGCAAGAGGTTGTTTTGAGACATGAAGAAACTATTGTCCCCATCAAGTCTGTTGGATAAACCGATCGAAGAGTAGCTCATCCGTTCGATATTTTCAAGCGCGTATCGCGCAATTTCAGCTAGTATTTCCTGCATCGCATAGAGAAATCTCGATCCCGGAACTTGGACAGGCTTGTAAGAATTAAAGCTCAACGACAGGTTCTTAGCGCTGCTGCAAGATCCCGTATTGCTCAAATCCGAGCACTGCTCGTGAATCGAATTTCCATGCAAAACGGACGGCTGTGATGTTGCGAGACTCAACGACAGCTCGTTGCTAAATCGAGACGATCCCGGCCATCCATTCATGATGAATTTACTCGCGTCCGTGTCAAACGGTAAGCTTTCATAACAACCGTCATTCATCGTCTCGTACGAGGAATTCACGACGACATTGGAAGGACTAGTCGCGGCGCCATTTTTCGTACACTCGATGGGATGATACGCGAAAGGAAAATCGGAAAAACTTATTAACTTTTCTTGATTCTCTGTGAAACGAACATTTTCTTGAAAGTTGCTGATTTGAGGGTACATTTGCTGCGTGCTGTTAAATTCGGCACAACCGAAATGGTTCATGGCTTCTGTGAGCGACAAAGGGACAACAAATCCGGGATGGTTTTGAGTTAACCTCTCAACAGAATCGGAATAATCAAGTGAAGTGTTTGTTTGCATATTGATAAGGTCACTTTCAGCCAAAACAGAGAAGGATTTTGAAAACTTGGAAATGTGGAACTTCTATATCATTCTGAAGTGGCTCTATTTCCTGGAAAATACAAATAAAGCCCAAATTTCAGCCATATGCATAGTAATTTCAAGAACTTGATGGAAAACAGTTAGCAAGTTTATGTTTATTATTTTTCAAGTCCAATGGGAAAAACGGATTTTTATATCTGCATATCCATATTTAACTAAGGGATGACTACAAAACCCACCCTGAGTTTAGGCTAATTACATAACAACCCATAGGTTTTTAAAAATTACAAAAACTCCCTTGAAGTTGATTTTATTTTAAATTTAAGGGGTAACTATAATATTTCTATAAATGTCTGGGGTCATTTGAAATAATTTTTGTTTATGAAAGAAAAAGTAAGACGGAAATGTGGATCTTTTAAATCATCCTGAAGGGGCTCTATTTCCTGGAAAATACAAAAAAAGCCCAAATTTCAGCCATAGGCATAGCAATTTCAAGAATTTGATAGAAAACAGTTAGCAAGTTTATGTTGATTATTTTTCAAGCCCAGTGGAAGAAAAAAACCCCAACATTTCTATATCTGCATATCCATATTTAACTAAAAGGATGACTACAAACCCTCCGATTTTGGGCTAATTACAAAAGAACCCAGAGGCTTTTAAAAATTACAAAAACTCCCTTGAGGTTTGATTTTGTCTTAAATTTGAGGGGGCAAATGTAATATTTTTCTATAGTAAATATAAGACGGAATCAAACCTCAATAGGTTTATTTGTAATTTTCAAAAACCTTTGGGCCCTTTTTGTAATTACTCCAAACTTCAGGGGGATTTTTCTAATAACTTTTCTAATAACCACTTGAACTAATTAGCTAACAGAGAGCCAGCTAAAACACTATTCTTGCTGTTTTTATTCAGAGAAGATGCAAGGAATCCCAGACAATAGGAAGAAGAATATCAACAGGAAATTAAGAAAAAATAGAACTATTATATACTCTTTGGCTAAGAAAGGAAAGGAAAAAAAAACTGACAGAAAAACATACTTTTGAAAAATTATATTTTATTTTTTCTAAGCAGGATTGTAGTGATTCATAGCATTATCTTAATAGAGTAATAACATGAGATACACAAGAAATGAAATAAAATGCACTACTTTTTATAAACACTAATAAATCAATAAATACTTGACCAAATAGAAGGATGACATTTATAGGGAAAAAAATGAATTTCTATTAGACAAACCTTGTTATCTTCAGAGAGGAAATATTTAACTGTGGTAATATATCAAATATGCAGGTAACTTCTTCAGGCCTTTGCTGGGAAAATATAAGAGCTCAAATATGTTGCAAAGGTGTAATTTTTTAAAAAAAATCCTTTTTTTTTGGGTACAAAATACAAATGATGGTTGCCAAACAGAGCATAAAAGTGGAAGCTTTGATTCTATATGATCAGAACCATATGTAGGAAATCATTGGTTACCCTTTCTCCCCAAACAGTGTACAAAAAATCAAAAGCCAAAAAAACCACCTGAAAGTGTTGAATTTTAACTATTTTATCTTTTTTTACCTTTTTATGATAAAGAATAAGGTAGTAAAAAAAGCTAAAACAATGAACAAAGCTCCCCTCATCCTCATGCACTAAATTAAAAAAACCAGTAGAAAAGTACTTTTGTCTTTTAAACCCCACCACAATTCTGAAATATACTACATAACAAAGAATAAAAGGCCAAAATACTTCTAAAAAAGTGAGCTGTTTTTACTTGCATGAACAAAAAAAAAAAAAAAAAAAAGTGGGATTTTATCCAAGAATCCAAAACCCAAGAAACTGAGAATTTCAGAGTCCTCTGAAAAAACCCATCAAGAATCATGATCCCCTACAATACAAAATCTCCTCTCTTTCTTAAAAGACTCTTCTTTTCACACAAGATATCTATATTAACCACAAGGTAATTCATTTTTTTACCCAAAAAACCATAGAATTTTTTAAAGGACAAAGCATTATTATGCACAAGCCATCAAAAAAGCAAGAAAAAATGGGCCTTTCTGCAGAATGATCAGTAAATAAATGGACCCATTTAATAAAAAGTGAGAATTAGTAATAGCCACATATATTATATATATTCATACATAGCAAGAAAAAAACAGAGCAATGGGTAAAAATTAAAAAAAAAAGTTATAAATTTAAAAACAGAAAAGAATAAAAAAGCATTATGGCATTACTCTTTGATGCTGCAGTTCCACTCATTTCTTTCTTGCAGCCTTTTTAGGGCCCATTTTTATTTTTTCTCTTTCTCTCTCACACACAACACACACTTCTGAGCCCTCTTTCTCTCATTACCTCTCATTTTATTTATCTCCAGCAATGATCATCATCATTCATCACAAACAAAATATCTGGATTTTTTTTTCATGGGGTTAAAAAAAACAGAGGAAAAAAAAGGTGTTTGCTTTTTTAACTATGTTGAGAATGTGATGAGAAATGAGAGAAATAAATGGCGTAAAAAAACAACATAACTTTTGTTACTTGAATCAAACAAGTAAAGGGTTAAGGCAAGTAGATAGGAAATTTTTTTGGTTTTACACTGTTACACCAGCAGTGTACTTTTAGTCATTGATTATAGTGAGAGACAGATATATAAATATATATGTATATACATACAGTCGTACATATATAAAATTGCAAATGAATCAAGCCGCTTGTGAGCTATTCGGAGTTCGATTCGATAAAAGCTCGTTTGAGTTCGTTTAATAAGACTCGTTAACAGTGGCGGACGCAGGATTCCGACTTTGAGAAGGCGAAAGACGGACTGAGTTTTATAAATTTTAACTATTCGGATTTTTTTTTATATACTAACCATAATTAATCATTTTTTATATTGTAAAAGACAACTATTTGAAATTTTTATCAAATTTTTTAGGGGCAATTGTAAATTAATTCATTTATTTTACGTTTTAAAAAATAATTTGGAAAAATTTCGGGTGGGGGAAATTTTTTGGAAAATGTTTGGGGCAGTAGCCCGCCCTTGTCCCCCAGGTCCGCCGATGTTTGTTAAAATAAATGAACCAAACTTAAATTTAGAGATATTTGTTCGTTAGCTCGTGAACAAGCCGTTAGTAAGTTCATGAGCAGACTTGACTTATTAGTAAGTTTATGAGCAGATTCGTTAGTAAATTTGTACAAATTACACTAGTAGTTTGACTTTAATTTTAATTTTTATAAGTTTTACTTATGATAAATATGAAAATATTTGAATAAACTCGTGAGCCATCAATATGTTCAATAAATTCAGGCTCGAGTTTGATTCGATAATAAACGAGTCGAACTCAAACTCTCAAAAGCTCATCTCGATTCGGTTCGATTACAGCCTTGTATATATGTATCTATATGGGGGAGAGAGAGAGAAAATGAAAGTGTACTATGCAATGATGATGCAAGCAAAATTGGAGGGGTGTTTAAAGGTAGATCTGATAGGGAGATCTTTGACGAATTTATCTGTCTGCATGCAAATAAAAATGCCTCTGCTGTTGTACTGTGTATATTGTGTGTATGTATCTACTTTTTTCATGCTTGTTTTGGTGTTGTTTTTGTACGGTTTTGAGATGGGCTGTGCATTTTGCAGACTTGAAAAGGAAAGAGTGAATAGTGATTTTTGCTCATTAAAGAAGAAAAAGAATTTGAAAGGTGACAAGATTAATTAAGGTTGAAAAATAAATTACTTTTATTTAAATATCATCATTAGTATATTAATATATTAGTATATTAAGTTATTTAATCAATGCGTCAATTTTTAATTTTTTTCTGGCATAAGTTCGGGGAAAAGTGGAGAAAGGTACTTTGCCAATGACTGAGGAAGAAAATAATTAATAAGTCAACTTTAGATTAACTTTCATTTGATGGTTATTTAATGATTTCACGTTAGAAGAAGATTTTTTTTATTACTAAAAAAAATTATTTATTTAAATTTTCATTTGAAAGCAAAAGACGAGTAGAGTTGGTAATGGACCAGACAAGACCGGAATTCCATCGTGCCGTATTTCTTGTGGCCGAACTCAGTTCATTATGTGTATTTTTATCGGGTCTTTCGAGCTTGTTGGGTTTCAAACCATTTGGGTCAGATCAAAGTAGGTTTGGTCCTTTTTCAGGCTGTTAAAAATAAAGTCTAACCCAATTCTATATGTAGGTTGAGCCAATTTTATCGGCTCTAAAGACAAGCTTTAACCGTGAATGATTCTTTAATCTAAACATCATGCTTCCGTTAACTTAATTACTCTTGCTCTTGAGAGGGTAATTGTCTGCGTTACAAAAAGCTCGATTGGTAATACTACTCATCGACTCAACTCTTGGTCTTGAGTGAGTCACTTTTTGCGTTACAAATAATTATTAAGCTTATAGAGTTAGTCCAATAAAATTTCTCGAACTCTCAAGTCAGTAAAGTAAGAATTTAGTCAAATAACTTTGGAGCTCATGATCCCGCGTGTAAGTTTAAATAGTAAAGGACCCAATGTATTTATAAGCAAACTAATAAGTTTTCATAATATTTTTGGTCTTATAGTTTTAATTGGATTAATTTAGGTATTATAATTCAAATTAACAAAATAATAATAGAAATAATCTCTTGGGCCTTTTGTTTGCTTGTTTATTGAGAATATGCCTATCGACATTATCCCAACAACAGGCCAGTTTCTTGTGAGAACGTGAGACGGTGATACTTTTAGAGTTTTAATGTAACAAGTGATATTTTTAGTGTAAAAAATGATATTTTATCTAAATACACTAATTTACGTGCAATTTGACATGTATCACTTTTTACACTAAAAATATTATTTTTTTCACTAAAAATATCACCGTCTCACGGTTTCACGTACTTTCACCGTCTCCATGCGTTTTTGTGTTATCCCAATTATGAATCATCATCAGTGTACTTCTTGGATTGATGCCTCGGATCTTAATTTGAGTATTGGACTTATTATCTTCCTCTCAGTTTATTGCAAGGTACACTATTTATTCTTTTAGACATTTATTCTCTCTATAGTGTTTTTTGCCGACATGGGCATAGAGGAGGAGTGTCTAAAAACTCTAATAATTAAAAAAGTGATTCACAACTTTTACTTTAATATTTAATATTCATATTTTTCTATTAAAAAAATTGTTGGTTGTCGATTACGCCTCATCGTTATTTTGAGTGAGACGAAATAAATAATCATTTTACAGTAAAAAGACAATATTTATAAGTAATTTTTTTTAAAAAAAAGTTAAATATTAATTACGTTTCTTCATATATAAATAGTTAATTTAAAAATATTGCAAATTTAGTTCGGATTCAGTTTCTGAAGTTGCTTAGCCCATAAGTAGTTGTCAACATTAGTTTTACTGGGCTGGGTTAGGATTTAGTAGGCCCATTATTATTCAGAGGAGTGCTTAAATGGGCACCATAAGTTTCGTTTCTCTTTTAGTTTGCTTCAACTTATTGGACGCGGATTCTAAAGCTTCCGAGGGCCCAAATGAGGCCCAGAAGGGAAAATCACTCGGTGCTTAATAACAATATTCGTGATTTTTTACATTCCTAGTGATTGCCTCGTTATTTTGCATGCTAACCTCAAAATTCAAATTGATCATCAGCATTTATAAACGATTACTAAACGAGTTTGTTCACTGCCCATTAATGAACGAGTATACATGCAATTGTTCAATTTTTGTTCGTTTACTAAACAAGACCTGAAATTTCTGCAATTATGTTAATTCAACTAAATAAACGAACAATATCCAAACTTGTTAACGAGTTGTTTGTTGAACATTTTGTTCATCCAGAACTCTATGTCGAGTCATTTAAAAATCATTCCAAAAAATCATCTCATCAAATTCAAATCCTTCTGTGATCTGTCCCAACTGCAACTTTAAAGATATATTGATCATCTACACCACGAGTTTAAAGCTAAAGTGATATCGTCCACCCTTTATAACGATGTTGACCGGGATTCGAATCATGTATCTTTCAATTCCTTTCTAAAAAAAAGAAATATTCATCTACAAAATTGCTTGAGAATGCTTGGCTGAGATTGTTGAGACGGCCAATTCCAAAAGGGAACATAATTGGATGAACAAAAAATGTGAGCAAAAAAGTAAACCAAAAGTTAGTGGATAAGAGGGTTGATGGTCACATGTCCTCTAAGGCAAAATCACAAGACTCTCACAAACCAATATTGAATAATTATGGCTTCAAATTGAACCCACACCAAAAGTTCATATATATATATATATGCAAGTTGCTCATGACCTAGGCTTTGTATATGTAATATAAATAGTATATGCGTGTGAATATATATCCATATGCACCCCAAAAGCTATTATTTTCCTATCTTTTATTCACATACACACATGCAAAGTAATATTTGAAGCTTTCATGCATCATTTTCACATCACATATTTATGTGTGCTTGTAATGAATTATTCACCACTTTTTATATTGGAGTACACGAATGTTGATAAGGTATAGGCCTTTTCATTGAATAAAATTAAAGTGAGGGAATCCCTTTACTTTATCGAACTATATACATTCATATAAGGGTTAATTAAAAAAAAAACTCTTTTAAAATTAAAAAGACTTCATTGACATTTGTTTTTATTTTACAAATTGCACACTCAATTCATCGATCCTCAAGATGAAAGTATTTGTAAGGTAAATACAAATTTCCACTACAAGAAAATTCTAGTTTACTGATAGAAATAATTTTTTCACTAAATTTTACAGTTACGTATAGAATACCGACATAATAAAAAAAAATCCTAAATTATACCAACAAATTACCGACAGAAATATTGTAGGTATTAACCAACAATTTTAGATTCTGTAGGTAAATATTTACCTGCAATGATATTGCCTACAAAATTTTACCTATAATTTATAATTATCTTAATAATTACCTATAAATTTTTATGTAGGTATATTGATTATTTCTTGTAATGCTCAATGGATATCTGTAATTTTGAAAGATAACTATAATTTTTTGTAATTAGGCTAAATAATAGAAGAGTTCTTGTAATTATCCTATATATATTTATACACACATGCAGAAAGAGATCTTTTTATCAGAACTAGCTAGACTTCTTTTTATTATTAGCTTCATGTGGATATCAAGAAAAGGTCCAAGACATACACATGCATATATAGGTTCTATTCACATTTTTTTCAAAAAATAAAAAATAAAAAGTCAAATTGGACTATTAGGGTATAACACTATTGCCAATGGATTGAATATACACTATCATTGAGCCCACAAAAGATGAAGCCGAGCACATCACTCTCAACTAAAAATGCAATAAATCTAAGACTCACAAACATAGAGAATAATCGAATAAAAAACAAGAACTAAGATTGATAGCAATTAAAGTACGTAACAAATTGAACTATATCCACATATATCTAGCAAGCCTACAAGAAAAATGAAAATAGAGAGAAAAATATTGTATTGTATTAAAGCATGATTATAATCAAAATGTAAATCATGTACTAATTAATATCTATAATTTGTGAATACAAAGATTGATTCTATATTCTTGTCAAAAGGCCACTTGCTTCTATATATTATGTGGAATAAGCCATTGAGCTGCCGGTTCGAAACCTCTATTCCAAATTATTTCATCTCGTATTTCAATACACGTCGAGTTTATATTAATCACTTTTATTATAATGATTATTTGCCCATATAATTTTTCCATCTATCATATTTTTTATATATACTTTATAAATACACTTGCTATGTAGAAATAATATTTTAGAATATGAGATCATGATAGACAATTTGGAAGCCCCTCATTCAATTAATTCCACAATTCATTTAGCCCACAAAACATAACCTTTACACATCTTATCCCTATCATAAAAATGTCTTAAACTTTTAATTAGGCTAGCAATCCAAATATTATTAAACAAAACGAAAAAAGAAAAGAGAGAGAGGGCATGCCCAACAGATTAAGATTTTTTGTTCCACTTTCCTTATTCCTTATTCCACTACATCATATAAATGATACAAATACATGATGATGTTACATAATACAATAGTTGTACATATTTCATTCATCCAGGTGTATGAAATAGAGAATGAAATATGAAAAATGGAACAAGAGATCTCATAACATGCCGAACTAAGAAACCAAGATCAACCAAATCATTAATTTGTTCAATAAGAAAAAAATATCAATAGCAAATCAAGAAAACTAGAACTAAATCCACATCTCCACCCCAAATATCCCAACAAAACACATTGAAAATCATTCTAACAACTATGCAACTTAAAGAAAATTAAACCTAATCCCAACTTGCATTATTCTTTTTCTTGTTAAAAAAACAAGCAATTTCTAACCACTAAAAAAAATACTCAAAACAATCAAGAACACATAAAAGAAACCACCACCACCATTGTTATACCTGCAAGATCTATCAATCTTTCCCATGCACATTCGCCATTGCCACTACACCAAGCTTCTGCAGATTCAATTGCACCACCGTATCCGTAAACATCTTCGTATCCTCCCCTGTATTCCCCTCCGGTATATCCACGATATACGACTCCAATACGATCGTATAAACCTTCCCATCTTTATCAAACTCATTAACCGACGTCACCGACCGGTAATTGTTCAGCCGGTGCTCGCCCCCCACCACGCGGAAGCTAATTATATGTTTCTCGTCGTCGAGGATCTCGAGCCGCTCGGTGGAGGTGGAGGCGGGGAGGCCGGAAACCACCGTGACCTCGCGGATGCTGCCAATGCCGCCGCCGTCGTCGCCGGTGGTGGTGACGCGGCAGCTCTTGATGAAGTGCTTGTAGCGCTGTGGGCTGTCGAATTTGCGGACGAGGGGCCACACGGAGGAGGCAGGGGCGTCGATGCGCTGGGTTATTAGGGAGTTGCATGTGTGGGGCATTACGTCGAACAGGTGGTGTGCGCGTATGACGGGCTCGAGGTGGGCGTATTCTTCGGGTGTTAGGCCTTGGGGATTTGTGGGTTGTCGTCCATTTGATTCAAGAAATCAAGAAAATGGTGGGGAAAGGGGAGAAAAATGAAATCTTGGAAATTTGAGTCAAGAACAGAGGAAGTATATATATATATAGATGGAGGGTTTTGGAGGTGGATATATATATGGAAATGGAGTTCTTTGGAAGGTGGTTCTTGAATAGAGAAATTGGGTTTGATTTTGTTGTTAATTTTTTCTAAATTCGTGTGCATGTATGGCCTATTTCATAATATTGTCATGTGTTGTATGTATTCTATTTTAATAGCAATTTTTTGTGTTTAAATATTTTTTTGATAATTATAAGTGAATTTTTTTGGAAAAATAGGAGGGTATGTGGGGTTTCTGAAGTTGGTTAATGAGGTGGGAGAGCTATCAAAACCAGCCCGACCTGACCAGCGCAGTGTTAAGGTCGGGCTGGGTTGTGATTGCCTAGGCCTAAAAAGAGACGGGTCTATTTTGTCTGGCCTATTAGGCCCGAAATGTTGGGTCAGTCGGTTTGAACACTTGGTGTATTTTACATGTATTTTTAAAGTATGGATCGGGCCTCGGCTCCAAAAATGATGCCGCGATGGAATTTGGCCTGGCTCGATTCTTCTCTTTGGCCCCGTAGCCTGATCCGACCCATTTGACACTTCTAGTTGGGGCAGTAACACTAAAAAAAGGAATAAATAGAAAAAAGAAAAAAGAAAGAAAAAGAAAAGGAATGAAAAAAAAGAAAAGAATAAATAAACATAACTAGAAAAACAAGGAGATTATTATTTTTTCCTGATTTTTAATTTGCAAAGAGTTTTCAGTATGTGCATGGAGATAACTTTCTAGCTAGTTTTTTTATTAACCGATAATTAGATTCATATCATTAGGTCAATCAATAGTAATTGAGTATTTTTATGATAACAATTAAGTTTATGTAGCTAGATGGAAGTGTGGAACATATAAGCACCCGTGATGATATTAATACACAACAAAATCTCAAATATGTGGCGGGTTTATGGCATGTTTCATGATTTTTTAGGGTTTGTTTGAGTTATATCTCCGATTCACCAATGGGTTTAAAACTTAGGATTAAAGGATAATGAGGGTCCTCGTAGATGGGTTTCAATTTTTTTTCTTTTTTTTTTTTTAACAACAAAATCTCAGATATGTAGAGTACTAATTAGGAAATCAATTTTTTTAATTTTGTAGGGTAATGGAGGTGTGGGGGTTTTCATGTGTTCGGACGGATTTGCCCTTAGGGTTTCCAGTTATGCAACTATCTCTGCAGTTGTCACTTTCCACAAATGGGTTTAATATTAAATTAAGAAGAGTGATAGAATAGAGGAATCTGTTAAGCTACAACTAGATTGGGGAAAAAGTGTATTGGAATAAGCCAACTTTAAGGATTTTTAATAATTAGGTTATCCCAAAGTTTGAAAAATGACAACTTGCCCTAGTGAACTTTAGGACAAATCTCTTTCCAAACTTAGTAATAAGAGAATTTTAAGGAGTGGTTTAGAGGAACAGTATTGGAAGAAGCTAGAATCAATTAAAATAATAAATTAAGAAATATTTTATGTTATAAGATTGTGTTCATATATAACAATTTGCAACTTGCATGGAGGGATTTATGATAAAAGTCAAGATTTTAAAATTAATTAATATTTGTTGTAATTTTTTAATGTTTGGTGTTCCATTCTTTTCATGAAAGCAAATTAGCAAACCCAATTTAGCTATAAAAAGAATGGACCATATATAGTCCATAGATGATAAAACATTAGATTGATTATAGCTTGTAGATAGGCTCATAATAAAAGTAATTAAAGTTATATGTAGTAATACATTTCAAAATAAATGAATAAATAGAAACGAGATTATATATGTCATCAAAACATTTAATTTGTCGATCAGATTTCTTTATATATATATATATATATATATATGATTTGATCGAGCTGAATTTAATAAGTGTGCTTAAACATATATATGAATTTATGACTGAAAAACGAACTAAACTATTTGATGATCGACTCGAGCTAGATCATTAAAATCTTGTTTGAGCTCGACTCGTTAACATAAGGAACCAAACTTGAACATATATTTCCATTAGATAATATGTAAAGCCGGCTCGAGCTCGACTCAATTATTAGTAAAAAAATTAAAATATGTGTAAAATATCAAACAACTCGTGCTTGATTTGTGTTCGACTTCGATTAAAGCTCGTTCGAGCTCAATTTGATTAATAGTCAAACCATAATGAAAAATTATTTTGTAAGCTCGGTAAAAGTTTAATAAGCTTAAACAATATCATGCTCGCCTCAACTTAATTCGTTCACACCCCTACTTATGATAGAACTGGTTGAATTTTAGTTGCTTCCCCGTGTATATAAATATATCAATGTTTAAATAATATTGATGTAAGCTTTGTTTGAATTGATAATAAATAATAAATAATGTAATCGAATTTGATAATCAAAATCGAGCAGTTACTATTTTCGTGCGGAGATGTTTTAATTTGAGCTCATGCATATTTGAAACTAATTAATGTTTGATAAACATAATAATAATCCATTCAAAAGGTTTAATATTGTGCATGTCATTGTCCAAATAAAAGTGATAAAATCCTTTTCGAGCAATCAATGGAGAGCTACATAATTAACCCATGAAGGGGGCAGTTGTGGGTTCGTGGATCATGTGACAAATTTTAATTTTTTTTCTATTTTATTTGTCATAAACTTATAAATCTTTTTTGAACATTTTAAAATAAAGCTGGATTTTTTAGAAACAACTTTTTAAAATTATAATGTTGTTTCATAAATGATAAGAATATTAAATATCATGTTACAACATGATTCATAAGTGAACTTTTATAGTAAGTTTTCTCTTTGTGAGAATAATATAATAGTATTAAAAAAAATTGTACTATTTCTTGAAGTTTATACCATTGACCCTCTGGTATTGCATTCTAGGTTCAAGACTTGTCCAAACAAAAGGAGACAATATTAAATAACATAATGCTTATGGGTACACGAGATTTTATTGTTTTAAAATTTAAGTGGGATTATGAACTATTAAATTATGTACAATAGTATTTGATTAAGTTTATTTAAAAGATTTTGTTAATGTCATCAAACATTATATTTCGAATTTTTTCTTTTCAGGATTAATTCTTGTCAGTTTCTTTTTACAAGAGTTATGTTAGAAGTTTAAATTCAGTTTTCTGACTTTACTAACTCCTTAGAAGTTTATGGTAGTGGGTGGTTTCTTTCCTTAAATCTTGCAAGTAGTTTTTCTTCCATTTTCTTGCAGGGAGTTATTCAAGTGATGGCTATTTAAGGATCAGAAACCAACAAATTTCGAGTACAGATTTTAGGAGATTTGAGAGTTCATCTTCCAGCTTTTTCACACCATAAAATTCTGCAGAAGCTCAGTGATACCAGAAATGTTGGCAACATTGTTGGCATCATTTTTAGAACTCGAGTTTTGAGTGTTTATGTGAGATAGATTCAGTGTCTATTGAGTGTTTGGAGTGCACTAAATAGATTCTCACATTTTGTAAAGGAGTGTTGTTACTTTCGGAGACACAAGGAGAGTTGTTCTTCTAGTTTCCCTATTTACTTTGTAATTTTGTAAGTTGTAAACAACATTACCTTTTGCATAATTTTTGTTCTAATGAACACAATACAAGTATTTTATACTTGTACAAAATTTTTAATCTCTTGTGTTTTATATCTCATTCTGTCTTTATTTCATACTTAGTGAAATTGTGATTTAGTTAAAAGTCTTTCGCTGTGTTTTCCAAAGTGTTGGCATCACTTTTGGCTGCACACTGCATTTTTAGAAGAATTGGACCCTTCAATTATTTCAGATTTTATAATGTATTAAATTTATAAAATATTACATTATATTTTTTAAAATAAACATTAAGAAAATTAAGATAAAATAAAATCACGAATGCCTTAAATGTTAGTAACTATACTTTCTTAATTAAAATTATGAAAAAATTAAAGATAGTTTCTAAGAGAAATTAATTAATTAAAAAAAGAACACATACAAGACAAACCAATGTTTCATGTGCAGAAACAGACAGGCACCCCCACAGGGGGATAATATGAATAGAATATATGATGACTAAACAAATAAATTTTAATAGATAATATTATAACATTTGTTGCTTGTTATTTACTTCCTTTAAATTTTGTCCTCTTCCGCCACTAAAAGAAGCAAAAAATTTGTAACCATTTTTAACCTTTTGTGTTTGATTCTATGCATGCTCAATTTTCTCCTTGATCTAGGCAATTGTTTGAAGAGGGCCTCAATGATAATTTGATTGGCACAAAAATTTAGATAAAAGTTTAACATTTTTATATTTATTTTTAAAACTAGAATTGGTGATGTTACATTATAATTTAAATAAAAAATTATATTTTTTCCAGCTAAGTAGGATTTTTTTGTTTTTTTGTCATAGATGAATCATTGACCTAATTCTTTTATATAACTTCGGTTTATTTTTAATTTTTGTGCCCTCTTTTAATGCACGGAAATTGTATACCTTTCTCTTGTCCAAAATATATATATATATGTATATACATATATTTGTGTATAATATTATCCACCTGCTATATCAGGTATATGGTATATTTAATATATGAGATACATGTACGATGGAACTACATTAAGTGTATGTAGACCATATGTAGAATCTACATGACCGACTTCTGCATGTTATCTCCATATATTTTTGCATGTGTTGGTTATCTTGTTATGTAGGAGATGGAGAGAGTTATTCAACATATATAATATGTTCTCATAACATTTAAAATAAAATAAGAAACACTCTCTTTTTAAATGTCTTATAACTATGAGTTGGTCACAATGATACAAATATATATAGTGTGTGACATTAATAATCAATTTGTTTTACTCAAGAAATAAATAAATACCTGTATTGAGGTATTTTGATTTTTGATGGAACTTCATATCAGAAGAATTTAATTGCATAATTTACCCAATAGATGGGCCTGTAAGTATAACACCTATAAATCGGCCATGCTAATATAGGAGGCCCGGCCCATTCAAATAGACAGTGAAACTTAGATCTCTAGCTTGATAAATGAGACGGGCCAGCCCAAGTTATAGGATGGGCTAAGGTTTTGTGACGAAATTTTGGTATACTAAATATTGTAATTAATTTAGTGGGGGTACCAAAGTTTTACCAAATTGACCTTGTATTAGTTCATAGCATCTCTATTATATATTGTAAATGTGTAACATATGGTGCTTATATTTTATTTAATATACTTGTATTTAAGATTATTGCTATTTTTTAACAGGATTTGATTTCCTATTATACTTCATATTCCAGGATGAATAACATATGTCATTGAGATAACATGAGTTGCTGATTGTTTAATATATATCCATATGTCATTCATCCGGACAGTGGCGGAACTAGTCCACTTGGCCCCCAAATTTTTTCAAAGTTTGGTTTTTATACTTTTTATTTATTTTAAAATTATATGTATACTAATGAAAAATTACGGCCTTGTTTGTTTATGCTTCCAATGGTCTCTTTCCAGTTTCCAACTATACATAGAAGTGGAATCATGTTTGTACATAAAATTTCCAATGGAAATCATCATTTTCATTTTCTATTTTTCACGTAAAACAACATCTCAAACCTATAATTTCTATTCTCAAACCTATACATTACCCTACATCACTCATCATTACTTATCAATCACTATTTTCATATTTTAACTCAATTATATATGTGGGACCCACCATTTATCAACTTTATCTACTTAAAATATTACTATTTTTAAATTATAATTATCTAATGGGACCCACCAACTATAATCTTATAAATATACTATTATATATTCAAATTAAAATATTGAAGTGGAACTCACCACTACTAACTTTTAAATTATTATATATATAAAATAATATTTCAAAACTACTCAAACCAAACACAATCTAATTTCCAACCCTACATAAAACACATTTCAATTCATTCATCCAAACACAATCCCAATTTCCACACGAAAACCAATAAATTCTCAAAATTCTATTTCCAACTCCAGAAACTGGAAATGAACCATGGAAACATAAACAAACAGGCCCTACATTTGCCCCCTCCCCACCCCAAAAATTTTGAAGAAAAATTCATTCTATATGTCTTCAGAATAGGTTTCGCCCCCTTCCCCAAGTTCCGAATCCTACGTCCGCCACTGCATCCGGGCGATGGTACATGAAAGCCTTGGGATTCCTGAGGTTGACCCGTCTTCTATGTTATATGATGGCCCAAGAACATAATTAATTATGACAAAAACTCATATATAGACAATTCACGAATTTGTTAATTTTGTGAAATGGATCATAAATTGACCTATTTAAGTTTAGATCTGGTTTGATGCTATCTGTAAATGAGTTTGGATACGCTTCATAAGTTTAAATCCGTGAGACATCTCATATGAATCATACTCATTAATTATTGCTTAATGTGTAACTAATAATATAAGAAGCCAATTTCACGCAAATGTGATGTCATTGTAAGTAGGTGGGATGGGGATGGCTTTAAATTATTATATAGTTACATCAAACTCTGAAAAACATGTTTCAGAAATATAACCTGGGAGAAGTTAAAATGCAAATTAGCAAGCAATCTATTTTCCCCATGTTTTAATTAGAAAGTCAAGATATTGGTGTTGTCTAATCACCATCAAACATCAATCCAACCTTATTTTCCATTTTTGCAAGTTATTCCAACTCCCAATTATTGTCTATTTAGTGGAATGATTATGTCTTTATCTATGATATACCTCTTAAAGTACGATATATAGGTTTATATATATCTGCCATCAATTTCGCTATTGTAATTTTGGTTTACGATTATGCCGGGCAAAAATGGTATTTAATTAATTAAATATATAATTCAATTTATATATATGTATTTAAAATTAATTGACCAATGAGTTCTTAATAAATAAACCGGCCCAAAGGAGTTCGAGTTTGGCCCATCGGCCGATTTCTTCTACACGGACTGACTTATAGGTCAAATTGTTCTACATGGCCCATGTGGCCCATCTCACGAACATAAAAAGTCTTTTCTATTATCTGTAAGTAACTACTCCATTATTCTTCTACGCATTTATTATACAATATTCGTTTACTGTTTTATTCTCTCGTTAACCATGCTGATTTGAGCGTCGGAGGAGTCTCTCTGGACAACTTCATGGACCCCCTAACATTTGCGTACGTGTGCATGCAAGTTCCTAGTAGAAGGATCTTTTAGCTCTCGGAAAAAAAAACGAGATGACTTCCCCAAGACTTCCCCACGGGAAGATGATTTTAATCAATCCAAATTAACTTGGAATAAAATGTTCTAGAAAACAACATCAGATTAAAAGATAAAATCTGAGAATTTCATAGTACTATCAAAATGATTATATGAAATCCACATCATAATTAAAAAAAAATGAAAAGAATTATACCCTAATACTTGCATATAATAGACTAATAGTGATCCACCTTTATTGTGAAGCCAAAAACAGCTTTATAAATAAAGAAAATATATCATGTTACATAGCTAAGCGAATTTAAAAGGTTTGAATATATATAGTAACAATATAAATAAAATATTAATTCTAATATAGTTTTTTCAAGCATAATTCTAATATAGTTAATTAGCAAAACATTATTAATCAAATAAATATCTAATTGGGTGGCATATCATAGTTCATTAAACAAAAGAAATACAAATTATATGGTTTGGCACAGTCACTCTCTGGGTGAGTTGGCGAATTTCAAATAAATATTGGGTTCATTTTATCATATCCAATCATTACAAAGTACTGAAGCTATAAAAGCGAGTGAAGAAAATGTCACATACTTAACACTGGTTGGTACAACGGAATCAATCATTGTAATTACAAAAAGAAAATCTAATTATTTCTTACAATTTCAAATCCATTTGTTTCTATTTTACAAATTGCACCTTCAAAAATAGGTATTTGTTAGGTAAATACAAACTTCAATGGTGTGTTTGTAGTAATTTAAGGTGATATTTGTAATTTTTTGAAAGATAACTGAAATTTTTGTAATTAGGCTAAATTTTAGGGGTAATTTTGTAATTATCCCAAATACATATACATTTCTTCCTTTCTCTCTCTCCCTCTATGTATATTCAATGAGGAAGATAGCATGTGTCATACTGGGTCCCGGTCCAGACCCCCAACAGTGCTAAAATAAATAAATTAGAACTTATATGTTGTCTTTTGTGTTTTTTATCAGGCTCACCCTGCTTTCGTGTGCTGTATCACAACATTTTTGTATGTTAGCTCCACCATTATCTATACATACATTTATTCCTCTTTATATATACGTATATGTGTTAATGTACTTAGTGATCATACATAGCATGTACATGCACTGGAAGAGTTAAAAAATAAATAAAAATTAAGGCGATCAAATTTATACTATTCATGAGATTAATTATTATGTAAAGTGAAAATATATCTTTCATCCACTCATATTTACATAAATATGTACGTTTATATGTGCGGACAAAAATAATGATCAATACTTCACAATATTTGGCATGATATATATATAATTCCGAAACATCCCATCAAAAAAGTGTTACTTCCAATTTTCTTCCATTTCCCCATAAATTCGGGAGTATACTATTTATTTAGTTGTATATAAATATCTATATCTATGTAAACAAAACACACTCACTCACACACATAGAAAGATATTTCATTTTTAGACATATATTAAAATTATGAGGAAATGCTCACAATGTGGCAAGGCAGGGCACAATTCAAGAACATGCACAAATGACCATCTTACAAAAATGAATCAAAATGGTCAAATTGTGAAGCTGTTTGGGGTGCAAATGGTAATTTTGCCATCTTCTGAAGATGATGATGATTTTGGCAATGGCAAAACTCAGGGCCAGAGGAAAAAGGGTAAGAAATTGTGTGGTTATGTCTTCATATTTTTCGTATTTTTTCGAGTGAAAATTGAGATTATGTTTGGACGGAAGGACGAGAATAAATTGGTTGAGTAGGTCTTAAACATTTTTTTGTATATAATGATTTGGAAAATTGAGGGGGTCCATTTTCAATATTTTAATTTGATTATCTGATAACATATTTATGAGACTATAGACCCGGCCATTAGATATATATAATTTTGAAATAATAATATATTAGCAGATATAGTTGATATATAGTGGTTTGCCACATAATTAATTAAGTATAATTTGGATAAAAAGATGAAAAATATTGATTGCTAAATAAGTAAGGTTGTGTATAAGCTTGATTAATATTGTTTTCTTGTACTCAGAAATGAAAATCGAAAACTTTTTCAAATTAAAAGAGAAAAAAAAACCCTAATCGATAATCATCTCAATATGTGCATTAACATTATTATATAGTTTCAAGACTATATATTATGGAGTGATTTACACAGAGTAGAAATTAAAATCCATATTTTGTTCAGACTAAATCAGTAATATCTGAGAGTAGCCCACCAAATTTTTCAAATTTTTTTTAATAGTTAAGATGATGAATTAATTCATAATTGCCCCTCCGACCCTCTCAAAAAAATTGATAAAACTTCAAATAGTTGTCTTTTACAATATAAAAAGCCGTAAATTATGTTTAGTATATTAACATTTTTTTGCATAGTTTTAATTTATAAATTCATATGATTCTTTTTCAGTCCCCACCGAAAAAGTTAAGCGGCCGTTAACTCTATTCTTACGGGACCAAAAGTGCATTTTTTTGAAAATTAATTAAAAAATAAAAAAATCTGAAAAATTATCAAACAATTTTAAAAATTATAACAAAAAATTTTAAAATTATTTTCAATTTATTAAAAAAGATATAAAAAGCAATTAATATGTCAATAATGTGTGCCAAAAATTTATTAATTAGGTGTAGCATGGAGTGAGGAGGAGCACATATTATTTCTAATGGGACTAAAATTTTGAAGCTTGGAAAAGGAGATTAGAATTCAATATAAAATTAAAAATCTGGAAAATTTTCTAAAAATCTGAAAAATAGATTAAAAAGGAATTTCAAAAAATTTGTAACCACAAGGACTTCTAACAAAACAGAATTTTGTTTTAAAAAGTAGCTAGCCATGCCCAAAAGTATTTTCTCCGCCTTAATAATGCCAACAAGAATAAAAATAGATGTCATAGCTTATTTTCAACATTTTCCATTTTAATATAATTTCCATTTTTTTACTATTTTTGTTTTTTTAAACAAATCATCATATTTTATATATTTTATAGATTTTAATTTTTTGGACTTTATATCTTTTTTAATAAATTGAAAAT